>JAUCBJ010001154.1:0-130856 GCA_032718475.1 Nemertoderma westbladi
AGTTCTACACTAGCTACTCTAATGCAACAAGGTGAGTCTGGTAAAGTTCAACACTAACTACTCTAATGCAACAAGGTGAGTCTGGTAAAGTTCAACCCTAGCTACTCTAATGCAACAAGGTGAGTCTGGTAAAGTTCTACACTAGCTACTCTAATGCAACAAGGTGAGTCTGGTAAAGTTCTACCCTAGCTACTCTAATGCAACAAGGTGAGTCTGATAAAGTTCTACACTAGCTACTCTAATGCAACAAGGTAAGTCTGGTAAAGTTCTACACTAGCTACTCTAATGCAACAAGGTGAGTCTGGTAAAGTTCAACCCTAGCTACTCTAATGCAACAAGGTGAGTCTGGTAAAGTTCAACACTAGCTACTCTAATGCAACAAGGTGAGTCTGGTAAAGTTCAACCCTAGCTACTCTAATGCAACAAGGTGAGTCTGATAAAGTTCTACACTAGCTACTCTAATGCAACAAGGTAAGTTTGGTAAAGTTCTACACTAGCTACTCTAATGCAACAAGGTGAGTCTGGTAAAGTTCAACCCTAGCTACTCTAATGCAACAAGGTGAGTCTGATAAAGTTCTACACTAGCTACTCTAATGCAACAAGGTAAGTTTGGTGAAGTTCAACCCTAGCTACTCTAATGCAACAAGGTGAGTCTGGTAAAGTTCAACACTAGCTACTCTAATGCAACAAGGTGAGTCTGATAAAGTTCTACACTAGCTACTCTAATGCAACAAGGTAAGTTTGGTAAAGTTCAACCCTAGCTACTCTAATGCAACAAGGTGAGTGTGGTAAAGTTCTACACTAGCTACTCTAATGCAACAAGGTGAGTCTGATAAAGTTCTACACTAGCTACTCTAATGCAACAAGGTGAGTCTGGTAAAGTTCTACACTAGCTACTCTAATGCAACAAGGTAAGTTTGGTAAAGTTCTACACTAGCTACTCTAATGCAACAAGGTGAGTCTGGTAAAGTTCGACCCTAGCTACTCTAATGCAACAAGGTGAGTCTGGTAAAGTTCAACCCTAGCTACTCTAATGCAACAAGGTGAGTCTGGTAAAGTTCTACACTAGCTACTCTAATGCAACAAGGTAAGTTTGGTAAAGTTCTACACTAGCTACTCTAATGCAACAAAGTGAGTCTGATAAAGTTCTACACTAGCTACTCTAATGCAACAAGGTAAGTCTGGTAAAGTTCTACACTAGCTACTCTAATGCAACAAGGTGAGTCTGATAAAGTTATACAATAGCTACTCTAATGCAACAAGGTGAGTCTGGTAAAGTTCTACACTAGCTACTCTAATGCAACAAGGTAAGTTTGGTAAAGTTCTACACTAGCTACTTTAATGCAACAAGGTGAGTCTGATAAAGTTCTACACTAGCTACTCTAATGCAACAAGGTGAGTCTGATAAAGTTCTACACTAGCTACTCTAATGCAACAAGGTGAGTCTGATAAAGTTATACAATAGCTACTCTAATGCAACAAGGTGAGTCTGGTAAAGTTCTACACTAGCTACTCTAATGCAACAAGGTAAGTTTGGTAAAGTTCTACACTAGCTACTCTAATGCAACAAGGTGAGTCTGATAAAGTTCAACACTAACTACTCTAATGCAACAAGGTAAGTCTGGTAAAGTTCAACACTAGCTACTCTAATGCAACAAGGTAAGTTTGGTAAAGTTCTACACTAGCTACTCTAATGCAACAAGGTAAGTCTGATAAAGTTATACAATAGCTACTCTAATGCAACAAGGTGAGTCTGGTAAAGTTCTACACTAGCTACTCTAATGCAACAAGGTAAGTTTGGTAAAGTTCTACACTAGCTACTCTAATGCAACAAGGTGAGTCTGATAAAGTTCAACACTAACTACTCTAATGCAACAAGGTGAGTCTGGTAAAGTTCAACACTAGCTACTCTAATGCAACAAGGTGAGTCTGGTAAAGTTCAACACTAGCTACTCTAATGCAACAAGGTGAGTCTGGTAAAGTTCAACCCTAGCTACTCTAATGCAACAAGGTGAGTCTGATAAAGTTCTACACTAGCTACTCTAATGCAACAAGGTAAGTCTGGTAAAGTTCTACACTAGCTACTCTAATGCAACAAGGTGAGTCTGGTAAAGTTCAACCCTAGCTACTCTAATGCAACAAGGTGAGTCTGATAAAGTTCTACACTAGCTACTCTAATGCAACAAGGTAAGTCTGGTGAAGTTCAACCCTAGCTACTCTAATGCAACAAGGTGAGTCTGGTAAAGTTCTACACTAGCTACTCTAATGCAACAAGGTAAGTTTGGTAAAGTTCTACACTAGCTACTCTAATGCAACAAGGTGAGTCTGATAAAGTTCTACACTAGCTACTCTAATGCAACAAGGTAAGTTTGGTGAAGTTCAACCCTAGCTACTCTAATGCAACAAGGTGAGTCTGATAAAGTTCTACACTAGCTACTCTAATGCAACAAGGTGAGTCTGGTAAAGTTCAACACTAGCTACTCTAATGCAACAAGGTGAGTCTGATAAAGTTCTACACTAGCTACTCTAATGCAACAAGGTAAGTCTGGTAAAGTTCAACCCTAGCTACTCTAATGCAACAAGGTGAGTGTGGTAAAGTTCTACACTAGCTACTCTAATGCAACAAGGTGAGTCTGATAAAGTTCTACACTAGCTACTCTAATGCAACAAGGTGAGTCTGGTAAAGTTCTACACTAGCTACTCTAATGCAACAAGGTGAGTCTGATAAAGTTCAACACTAGCTACTCTAATGCAACAAGGTGAGTCTGGTAAAGTTCAACACTAGCTACTCTAATGCAACAAGGTGAGTCTGGTAAAGTTCAACCCTAGCTACTCTAATGCAACAAGGTGAGTCTGATAAAGTTCTACACTAGCTACTCTAATGCAACAAGGTAAGTTTGGTGAAGTTCAACCCTAGCTACTCTAATGCAACAAGGTGAGTCTGGTAAAGTTCTACACTAGCTACTCTAATGCAACAAGGTAAGTTTGGTAAAGTTCTACACTAGCTACTCTAATGCAACAAGGTGAGTCTGATAAAGTTCTACACTAGCTACTCTAATGCAACAAGGTAAGTTTGGTGAAGTTCAACCCTAGCTACTCTAATGCAACAAGGTGAGTCTGATAAAGTTCTACACTAGCTACTCTAATGCAACAAGGTGAGTCTGGTAAAGTTCAACACTAGCTACTCTAATGCAACAAGGTGAGTCTGATAAAGTTCTACACTAGCTACTCTAATGCAACAAGGTAAGTTTGGTAAAGTTCAACCCTAGCTACTCTAATGCAACAAGGTGAGTGTGGTAAAGTTCTACACTAGCTACTCTAATGCAACAAGGTGAGTCTGATAAAGTTCTACACTAGCTACTCTAATGCAACAAGGTGAGTCTGGTAAAGTTCTACACTAGCTACTCTAATGCAACAAGGTGAGTCTGATAAAGTTCAACACTAACTACTCTAATGCAACAAGGTGAGTCTGGTAAAGTTCAACCCTAGCTACTCTAATGCAACAAGGTGAGTCTGGTAAAGTTCTACACTAGCTACTCTAATGCAACAAGGTGAGTCTGGTAAAGTTCAACCCTAGCTACTCTAATGCAACAAGGTGAGTCTGATAAAGTTCTACACTAGCTACTCTAATGCAACAAGGTAAGTTTGGTAAAGTTCTACACTAACTACTCTAATGCAACAAGGTGAGTCTGGTAAAGTTCAACCCTAGCTACTCTAATGCAACAAGGTGAGTCTGGTAAAGTTCAACACTAGCTACTCTAATGCAACAAGGTGAGTCTGGTAAAGTTCAACCCTAGCTACTCTAATGCAACAAGGTGAGTCTGATAAAGTTCTACACTAGCTACTCTAATGCAACAAGGTAAGTTTGGTAAAGTTCTACACTAGCTACTCTAATGCAACAAGGTGAGTCTGGTAAAGTTCAACCCTAGCTACTCTAATGCAACAAGGTGAGTCTGATAAAGTTCTACACTAGCTACTCTAATGCAACAAGGTAAGTTTGGTGAAGTTCAACCCTAGCTACTCTAATGCAACAAGGTGAGTCTGGTAAAGTTCAACACTAGCTACTCTAATGCAACAAGGTGAGTCTGATAAAGTTCTACACTAGCTACTCTAATGCAACAAGGTAAGTTTGGTAAAGTTCAACCCTAGCTACTCTAATGCAACAAGGTGAGTGTGGTAAAGTTCTACACTAGCTACTCTAATGCAACAAGGTGAGTCTGATAAAGTTCTACACTAGCTACTCTAATGCAACAAGGTGAGTCTGGTAAAGTTCTACACTAGCTACTCTAATGCAACAAGGTAAGTTTGGTAAAGTTCTACACTAGCTACTCTAATGCAACAAGGTGAGTCTGGTAAAGTTCGACCCTAGCTACTCTAATGCAACAAGGTGAGTCTGGTAAAGTTCAACCCTAGCTACTCTAATGCAACAAGGTGAGTCTGGTAAAGTTCTACACTAGCTACTCTAATGCAACAAGGTAAGTTTGGTAAAGTTCTACACTAGCTACTCTAATGCAACAAAGTGAGTCTGATAAAGTTCTACACTAGCTACTCTAATGCAACAAGGTAAGTCTGGTAAAGTTCTACACTAGCTACTCTAATGCAACAAGGTGAGTCTGATAAAGTTATACAATAGCTACTCTAATGCAACAAGGTGAGTCTGGTAAAGTTCTACACTAGCTACTCTAATGCAACAAGGTAAGTTTGGTAAAGTTCTACACTAGCTACTTTAATGCAACAAGGTGAGTCTGATAAAGTTCTACACTAGCTACTCTAATGCAACAAGGTGAGTCTGATAAAGTTCTACACTAGCTACTCTAATGCAACAAGGTGAGTCTGATAAAGTTATACAATAGCTACTCTAATGCAACAAGGTGAGTCTGGTAAAGTTCTACACTAGCTACTCTAATGCAACAAGGTAAGTTTGGTAAAGTTCTACACTAGCTACTCTAATGCAACAAGGTGAGTCTGATAAAGTTCAACACTAACTACTCTAATGCAACAAGGTAAGTCTGGTAAAGTTCAACACTAGCTACTCTAATGCAACAAGGTAAGTTTGGTAAAGTTCTACACTAGCTACTCTAATGCAACAAGGTAAGTCTGATAAAGTTATACAATAGCTACTCTAATGCAACAAGGTGAGTCTGGTAAAGTTCTACACTAGCTACTCTAATGCAACAAGGTAAGTTTGGTAAAGTTCTACACTAGCTACTCTAATGCAACAAGGTGAGTCTGATAAAGTTCAACACTAACTACTCTAATGCAACAAGGTAAGTTTGGTAAAGTTCTACACTAGCTACTCTAATGCAACAAGGTGAGTCTGATAAAGTTCAACACTAACTACTCTAATGCAACAAGGTAAGTCTGGTAAAGTTCAACCCTAGCTACTCTAATGCAACAAGGTGAGTCTGGTAAAGTTCTACACTAGCTACTCTAATGCAACAAGGTAAGTCTGATAAAGTTATACAATAGCTACTCTAATGCAACAAGGTGAGTCTGGTAAAGTTCAACACTAGCTACTCTAATGCAACAAGGTAAGTCTGGTAAAGTTCTACACTAGCTACTCTAATGCAACAAGGTGAGTCTGATAAAGTTATACAATAGCTACTCTAATGCAACAAGGTGAGTCTGGTAAAGTTCTACACTAGCTACTCTAATGCAACAAGGTAAGTTTGGTAAAGTTCTACACTAGCTACTTTAATGCAACAAGGTGAGTCTGATAAAGTTCTACACTAGCTACTCTAATGCAACAAGGTGAGTCTGATAAAGTTCTACACTAGCTACTCTAATGCAACAAGGTGAGTCTGATAAAGTTATACAATAGCTACTCTAATGCAACAAGGTGAGTCTGGTAAAGTTCTACACTAGCTACTCTAATGCAACAAGGTAAGTTTGGTAAAGTTCTACACTAGCTACTCTAATGCAACAAGGTGAGTCTGATAAAGTTCAACACTAACTACTCTAATGCAACAAGGTAAGTCTGGTAAAGTTCAACACTAGCTACTCTAATGCAACAAGGTAAGTTTGGTAAAGTTCTACACTAGCTACTTTAATGCAACAAGGTGATTCTGATAAAGTTCTACACTAGCTACTCTAATGCAACAAGGTGAGTCTGATAAAGTTCTACACTAGCTACTCTAATGCAACAAGGTGAGTCTGATAAAGTTATACAATAGCTACTCTAATGCAACAAGGTGAGTCTGGTAAAGTTCTACACTAGCTACTCTAATGCAACAAGGTGAGTCTGATAAAGTTCAACACTAACTACTCTAATGCAACAAGGTAAGTCTGGTAAAGTTCTACACTAGCTACTCTAATGCAACAAGGTAAGTTTGGTAAAGTTCTACACTAACTACTCTAATGCAACAAGGTGAGTCTGGTAAAGTTCAACCCTAGCTACTCTAATGCAACAAGGTGAGTCTGATAAAGTTCTACACTAGCTACTCTAATGCAACAAGGTGAGTCTGATAAAGTTCTACACTAGCTACTCTAATGCAACAAGGTGAGTCTGATAAAGTTCAACACTAACTACTCTAATGCAACAAGGTGAGTCTGGTAAAGTTCAACCCTAGCTACTCTAATGCAACAAGGTGAGTCTGATAAAGTTCTACACTAGCTACTGTAATGCAACAAGGTGAGTCTGATAAAGTTCTACACTAGCTACTCTAATGCAACAAGGTGAGTCTGATAAAGTTCTACACTAGCTACTCTAATGCAACAAGGTGAGTCTGATAAAGTTCAACCCTAGCTACTCTAATGCAACAAGGTGAGTCTGGTAAAGTTCTACACTAGCTACTCTAATGCAACAAGGTGAGTCTGGTAAAGTTCAACGCTAGCTACTCTAATGCAACAAGGTGAGTCTGATAAAGTTCTACACTAGCTACTCTAATGCAACAAGGTGAGTCTGATAAAGTTCAACACTAACTACTCTAATGCAACAAGGTGAGTCTGGTAAAGTTCAACCCTAGCTACTCTAATGCAACAAGGTGAGTCTGGTAAAGTTCTACACTAGCTACTCTAATGCAACAAGGTGAGTCTGGTAAAGTTCAACCCTAGCTACTCTAATGCAACAAGGTGAGTCTGATAAAGTTCTACACTAGCTACTCTAATGCAACAAGGTAAGTTTGGTAAAGTTCTACACTAACTACTCTAATGCAACAAGGTGAGTCTGGTAAAGTTCAACCCTAGCTACTCTAATGCAACAAGGTGAGTCTGGTAAAGTTCAACACTAGCTACTCTAATGCAACAAGGTGAGTCTGGTAAAGTTCAACCCTAGCTACTCTAATGCAACAAGGTGAGTCTGATAAAGTTCTACACTAGCTACTCTAATGCAACAAGGTAAGTTTGGTAAAGTTCTACACTAGCTACTCTAATGCAACAAGGTGAGTCTGGTAAAGTTCAACCCTAGCTACTCTAATGCAACAAGGTGAGTCTGATAAAGTTCTACACTAGCTACTCTAATGCAACAAGGTAAGTTTGGTGAAGTTCAACCCTAGCTACTCTAATGCAACAAGGTAAGTTTGGTGAAGTTCAACCCTAGCTACTCTAATGCAACAAGGTGAGTCTGATAAAGTTCTACACTAGCTACTCTAATGCAACAAGGTGAGTCTGGTAAAGTTCAACACTAGCTACTCTAATGCAACAAGGTGAGTCTGATAAAGTTCTACACTAGCTACTCTAATGCAACAAGGTAAGTTTGGTAAAGTTCAACCCTAGCTACTCTAATGCAACAAGGTGAGTGTGGTAAAGTTCTACACTAGCTACTCTAATGCAACAAGGTGAGTCTGATAAAGTTCTACACTAGCTACTCTAATGCAACAAGGTGAGTCTGGTAAAGTTCTACACTAGCTACTCTAATGCAACAAGGTGAGTCTGATAAAGTTCAACACTAACTACTCTAATGCAACAAGGTGAGTCTGGTAAAGTTCAACCCTAGCTACTCTAATGCAACAAGGTGAGTCTGGTAAAGTTCTACACTAGCTACTCTAATGCAACAAGGTGAGTCTGGTAAAGTTCAACCCTAGCTACTCTAATGCAACAAGGTGAGTCTGATAAAGTTCTACACTAGCTACTCTAATGCAACAAGGTAAGTTTGGTAAAGTTCTACACTAACTACTCTAATGCAACAAGGTGAGTCTGGTAAAGTTCAACCCTAGCTACTCTAATGCAACAAGGTGAGTCTGGTAAAGTTCAACACTAGCTACTCTAATGCAACAAGGTGAGTCTGGTAAAGTTCAACCCTAGCTACTCTAATGCAACAAGGTGAGTCTGATAAAGTTCTACACTAGCTACTCTAATGCAACAAGGTAAGTTTGGTAAAGTTCTACACTAGCTACTCTAATGCAACAAGGTGAGTCTGGTAAAGTTCAACCCTAGCTACTCTAATGCAACAAGGTGAGTCTGATAAAGTTCTACACTAGCTACTCTAATGCAACAAGGTAAGTTTGGTGAAGTTCAACCCTAGCTACTCTAATGCAACAAGGTGAGTCTGGTAAAGTTCAACACTAGCTACTCTAATGCAACAAGGTGAGTCTGATAAAGTTCTACACTAGCTACTCTAATGCAACAAGGTAAGTTTGGTAAAGTTCAACCCTAGCTACTCTAATGCAACAAGGTGAGTGTGGTAAAGTTCTACACTAGCTACTCTAATGCAACAAGGTGAGTCTGATAAAGTTCTACACTAGCTACTCTAATGCAACAAGGTGAGTCTGGTAAAGTTCTACACTAGCTACTCTAATGCAACAAGGTAAGTTTGGTAAAGTTCTACACTAGCTACTCTAATGCAACAAGGTGAGTCTGGTAAAGTTCAACCCTAGCTACTCTAATGCAACAAGGTGAGTCTGGTAAAGTTCAACCCTAGCTACTCTAATGCAACAAGGTGAGTCTGGTAAAGTTCTACACTAGCTACTCTAATGCAACAAGGTAAGTTTGGTAAAGTTCTACACTAGCTACTCTAATGCAACAAAGTGAGTCTGATAAAGTTCTACACTAGCTACTCTAATGCAACAAGGTAAGTCTGGTAAAGTTCTACACTAGCTACTCTAATGCAACAAGGTGAGTCTGATAAAGTTATACAATAGCTACTCTAATGCAACAAGGTGAGTCTGGTAAAGTTCTACACTAGCTACTCTAATGCAACAAGGTAAGTTTGGTAAAGTTCTACACTAGCTACTTTAATGCAACAAGGTGAGTCTGATAAAGTTCTACACTAGCTACTCTAATGCAACAAGGTGAGTCTGATAAAGTTCTACACTAGCTACTCTAATGCAACAAGGTGAGTCTGATAAAGTTATACAATAGCTACTCTAATGCAACAAGGTGAGTCTGGTAAAGTTCTACACTAGCTACTCTAATGCAACAAGGTAAGTTTGGTAAAGTTCTACACTAGCTACTCTAATGCAACAAGGTGAGTCTGATAAAGTTCAACACTAACTACTCTAATGCAACAAGGTAAGTCTGGTAAAGTTCAACACTAGCTACTCTAATGCAACAAGGTAAGTTTGGTAAAGTTCTACACTAGCTACTCTAATGCAACAAGGTAAGTCTGATAAAGTTATACAATAGCTACTCTAATGCAACAAGGTGAGTCTGGTAAAGTTCTACACTAGCTACTCTAATGCAACAAGGTAAGTTTGGTAAAGTTCTACACTAGCTACTCTAATGCAACAAGGTGAGTCTGATAAAGTTCAACACTAACTACTCTAATGCAACAAGGTAAGTTTGGTAAAGTTCTACACTAGCTACTCTAATGCAACAAGGTGAGTCTGATAAAGTTCAACACTAACTACTCTAATGCAACAAGGTAAGTCTGGTAAAGTTCAACCCTAGCTACTCTAATGCAACAAGGTGAGTCTGGTAAAGTTCTACACTAGCTACTCTAATGCAACAAGGTAAGTCTGATAAAGTTATACAATAGCTACTCTAATGCAACAAGGTGAGTCTGGTAAAGTTCAACACTAGCTACTCTAATGCAACAAGGTAAGTCTGGTAAAGTTCTACACTAGCTACTCTAATGCAACAAGGTGAGTCTGATAAAGTTATACAATAGCTACTCTAATGCAACAAGGTGAGTCTGGTAAAGTTCTACACTAGCTACTCTAATGCAACAAGGTAAGTTTGGTAAAGTTCTACACTAGCTACTTTAATGCAACAAGGTGAGTCTGATAAAGTTCTACACTAGCTACTCTAATGCAACAAGGTGAGTCTGATAAAGTTCTACACTAGCTACTCTAATGCAACAAGGTGAGTCTGATAAAGTTATACAATAGCTACTCTAATGCAACAAGGTGAGTCTGGTAAAGTTCTACACTAGCTACTCTAATGCAACAAGGTAAGTTTGGTAAAGTTCTACACTAGCTACTCTAATGCAACAAGGTGAGTCTGATAAAGTTCAACACTAACTACTCTAATGCAACAAGGTAAGTCTGGTAAAGTTCAACACTAGCTACTCTAATGCAACAAGGTAAGTTTGGTAAAGTTCTACACTAGCTACTTTAATGCAACAAGGTGATTCTGATAAAGTTCTACACTAGCTACTCTAATGCAACAAGGTGAGTCTGATAAAGTTCTACACTAGCTACTCTAATGCAACAAGGTGAGTCTGATAAAGTTATACAATAGCTACTCTAATGCAACAAGGTGAGTCTGGTAAAGTTCTACACTAGCTACTCTAATGCAACAAGGTGAGTCTGATAAAGTTCAACACTAACTACTCTAATGCAACAAGGTAAGTCTGGTAAAGTTCTACACTAGCTACTCTAATGCAACAAGGTAAGTTTGGTAAAGTTCTACACTAGCTACTCTAATGCAACAAGGTGAGTCTGATAAAGTTCAACACTAACTACTCTAATGCAACAAGGTAAGTCTGGTAAAGTTCTACACTAGCTACTCTAATGCAACAAGGTAAGTTTGGTAAAGTTCTACACTAGCTACTTTAATGCAACAAGGTGAGTCTGATAAAGTTCTACACTAGCTACTCTAATGCAACAAGGTGAGTCTGATAAAGTTCTACACTAGCTACTCTAATGCAACAAGGTAAGTTTGGTAAAGTTCTACACTAGCTACTTTAATGCAACAAGGTGAGTCTGATAAAGTTCTACACTAACTACTCTAATGCAACAAGGTAAGTCTGGTAAAGTTCTACACTAGCTACTGTAATGCAACAAGGTGAGTCTGATAAAGTTCTACACTAGCTACTCTAATGCAACAAGGTAAGTTTGGTAAAGTTCTACACTAGCTACTTTAATGCAACAAGGTGAGTCTGATAAAGTTCTACACTAGCTACTCTAATGCAACAAGGTGAGTCTGATAAAGTTCTACACTAGCTACTGTAATGCAACAAGGTGAGTCTGATAAAGTTCTACACTAGTTACTCTAATGCAACAAGGTAAGTTTGGTAAAGTTCTACACTAGCTACTTTAATGCAACAAGGTGAGTCTGATAAAGTTCTACACTAGCTACTCTAATGCAACAAGGTGAGTCTGATAAAGTTCTACACTAGCTACTCTAATGCAACAAGGTGAGTCTGATAAAGTTCTACACTAGCTACTCTAATGCAACAAGGTAAGTTTGGTAAAGTTCTACACTAGCTACTTTAATGCAACAAGGTGAGTCTGATAAAGTTCTACACTAGCTACTCTAATGCAACAAGGTGAGTCTGATAAAGTTCTACACTAGCTACTCTAATGCAACAAGGTAAGTTTGGTAAAGTTCTACACTAGCTACTTTAATGCAACAAGGTGAGTCTGATAAAGTTCTACACTAACTACTCTAATGCAACAAGGTAAGTCTGGTAAAGTTCTACACTAGCTACTGTAATGCAACAAGGTGAGTCTGATAAAGTTCTACACTAGCTACTCTAATGCAACAAGGTAAGTTTGGTAAAGTTCTACACTAGCTACTTTAATGCAACAAGGTGAGTCTGATAAAGTTCTACACTAGCTACTCTAATGCAACAAGGTGAGTCTGATAAAGTTCTACACTAGCTACTGTAATGCAACAAGGTGAGTCTGATAAAGTTCTACACTAGTTACTCTAATGCAACAAGGTAAGTTTGGTAAAGTTCTACACTAGCTACTTTAATGCAACAAGGTGAGTCTGATAAAGTTCTACACTAGCTACTCTAATGCAACAAGGTGAGTCTGATAAAGTTCTACACTAGCTACTGTAATGCAACAAGGTGAGTCTGATAAAGTTCTACACTAGCTACTCTAATGCAACAAGGTAAGTTTGGTAAAGTTCTACACTAGCTACTTTAATGCAACAAGGTGAGTCTGATAAAGTTCTACACTAGCTACTCTAATGCAACAAGGTGAGTCTGATAAAGTTCTACACTAGCTACTCTAATGCAACAAGGTGAGTCTGATAAAGTTATACAATAGCTACTCTAATGCAACAAGGTAAGTTTGGTAAAGTTCTACACTAGCTACTTTAATGCAACAAGGTGAGTCTGATAAAGTTCTACACTAGCTACTCTAATGCAACAAGGTGAGTCTGATAAAGTTCTACACTAGCTACTCTAATGCAACAAGGTGAGTCTGATAAAGTTATACAATAGCTACTCTAATGCAACAAGGTGAGTCTGGTAAAGTTCTACACTAGCTACTCTAATGCAACAAGGTGAGTCTGATAAAGTTCAACACTAACTACTCTAATGCAACAAGGTAAGTCTGGTAAAGTTCTACACTAGCTACTCTAATGCAACAAGGTAAGTTTGGTAAAGTTCTACACTAGCTACTCTAATGCAACAAGGTGAGTCTGATAAAGTTCAACACTAACTACTCTAATGCAACAAGGTAAGTCTGGTAAAGTTCTACACTAGCTACTCTAATGCAACAAGGTAAGTTTGGTAAAGTTCTACACTAGCTACTTTAATGCAACAAGGTGAGTCTGATAAAGTTCTACACTAGCTACTCTAATGCAACAAGGTGAGTCTGATAAAGTTCTACACTAGCTACTCTAATGCAACAAGGTAAGTTTGGTAAAGTTCTACACTAGCTACTTTAATGCAACAAGGTGAGTCTGATAAAGTTCTACACTAACTACTCTAATGCAACAAGGTAAGTCTGGTAAAGTTCTACACTAGCTACTGTAATGCAACAAGGTGAGTCTGATAAAGTTCTACACTAGCTACTCTAATGCAACAAGGTAAGTTTGGTAAAGTTCTACACTAGCTACTTTAATGCAACAAGGTGAGTCTGATAAAGTTCTACACTAGCTACTCTAATGCAACAAGGTGAGTCTGATAAAGTTCTACACTAGCTACTGTAATGCAACAAGGTGAGTCTGATAAAGTTCTACACTAGCTACTCTAATGCAACAAGGTAAGTTTGGTAAAGTTCTACACTAGCTACTCTAATGCAACAAGGTGAGTCTGGTAAAGTTCTACACTAGCTACTCTAATGCAACAAGGTGAGTCTGATAAAGTTCAACACTAACTACTCTAATGCAACAAGGTAAGTCTGGTAAAGTTCAACACTAGCTACTCTAATGCAACAAGGTAAGTTTGGTAAAGTTCTACACTAGCTACTTTAATGCAACAAGGTGAGTCTGATAAAGTTCTACACTAGCTACTCTAATGCAACAAGGTGAGTCTGATAAAGTTATACACTAGCTACTCTAATGCAACAAGGTGAGTCTGGTAAAGTTCAACACTAGCTACTCTAAAGCAACAAGGTAAGTTTGGTAAAGTTCTACACTAGCTACTTTAATGCAACAAGGTGAGTCTGATAAAGTTCTACACTAGCTACTCTAATGCAACAAGGTGAGTCTGATAAAGTTCTACACTAGCTACTCTAATGCAACAAGGTAAGTTTGGTAAAGTTCTACACTAGCTACTTTAATGCAACAAGGTGAGTCTGATAAAGTTCTACACTAGCTACTCTAATGCAACAAGGTGAGTCTGATAAAGTTCTACACTAGCTACTCTAATGCAACAAAGTGAGTCTGATAAAGTTCTATACTAGCTACTCTAATGCAACAAGGTGAGTCTGATAAAGTTATACAATAGCTACTCTAATGCAACAAGGTGAGTCTGGTAAAGTTCTACACTAGCTACTTTAATGCAACAAGGTGAGTCTGATAAAGTTCTACACTAGCTACTCTAATGCAACAAGGTGAGTCTGATAAAGTTCAACACTAACTACTCTAATGCAACAAGGTAAGTCTGGTATAAAGTTCTACACTAGCTACTCTAATGCAACAAGGTAAGTTTGGTAAAGTTCTACACTAGCTACTTTAATGCAACAAGGTGAGTCTGATAAAGTTCTACACTAGCTACTCTAATGCAACAAGGTGAGTCTGATAAAGTTATACAATAGCTACTCTAATGCAACAAGGTAAGTTTGGTAAAGTTCTACACTAGCTACTTTAATGCAACAAGGTGAGTCTGATAAAGTTCTACACTAGCTACTCTAATGCAACAAGGTGAGTCTGATAAAGTTCTACACTAGCTACTCTAATGCAACAAGGTGAGTCTGGTAAAGTTCAACACTAGCTACTCTAATGCAACAAGGTAAGTTTGGTAAAGTTCTACACTAGCTACTTTAATGCAACAAGGTGAGTCTGGTAAAGTTCAACACTAGCTACTCTAATGCAACAAGGTAAGTTTGGTAAAGTTCTACACTAGCTACTTTAATGCAACAAGGTGAGTCTGATAAAGTTCAACACTAACTACTCTAATGCAACAAGGTAAGTCTGGTATAAAGTTCTACACTAGCTACTCTAATGCAACAAGGTAAGTTTGGTAAAGTTCTACACTAGCTACTTTAATGCAACAAGGTGAGTCTGATAAAGTTCTACACTAGCTACTCTAATGCAACAAGGTAAGTTTGGTAAAGTTCTACACTAGCTACTTTAATGCAACAAGGTGAGTCTGATAAAGTTCTACACTAGCTACTCTAATGCAACAAGGTAAGTTTGGTAAAGTTCTACACTAGCTACTCTAATGCAACAAGGTGAGTCTGATAAAGTTCAACACTAACTACTCTAATGCAACAAGGTAAGTCTGGTATAAAGTTCTACACTAGCTACTCTAATGCAACAAGGTAAGTTTGGTAAAGTTCTACACTAGCTACTTTAATGCAACAAGGTGAGTCTGATAAAGTTCTACACTAGCTACTCTAATGCAACAAGGTGAGTCTGATAAAGTTCTACACTAGCTACTCTAATGCAACAAGGTGAGTCTGATAAAGTTCTATACTAGCTACTCTAATGCAACAAGGTGAGTCTGATAAAGTTATACAATAGCTACTCTAATGCAACAAGGTGAGTCTGGTAAAGTTCTACACTAGCTACTCTAATGCAACAAGGTGAGTCTGATAAAGTTCAACACTAACTACTCTAATGCAACAAGGTGAGTCTGATAAAGTTCAACACTAACTACTCTAATGCAACAAGGTAAGTCTGGTTTAAAGTTCTACACTAGCTACTCTAATGCAACAAGGTAAGTTTGGTAAAGTTCTACACTAGCTACTTTAATGCAACAAGGTGAGTCTGATAAAGTTCTACACTAGCTACTCTAATGCAACAAGGTAAGTTTGGTAAAGTTCTACACTAGCTACTTTAATGCAACAAGGTGAGTCTGATAAAGTTCTACACTAGCTACTCTAATGCAACAAGGTAAGTTTGGTAAAGTTCTACACTAGCTACTCTAATGCAACAAGGTGAGTCTGATAAAGTTCAACACTAACTACTCTAATGCAACAAGGTAAGTCTGGTATAAAGTTCTACACTAGCTACTCTAATGCAACAAGGTAAGTTTGGTAAAGTTCTACACTAGCTACTTTAATGCAACAAGGTGAGTCTGATAAAGTTCTACACTAGCTACTCTAATGCAACAAGGTGAGTCTGATAAAGTTCTACACTAGCTACTCTAATGCAACAAGGTGAGTCTGATAAAGTTCTATACTAGCTACTCTAATGCAACAAGGTGAGTCTGATAAAGTTATACAATAGCTACTCTAATGCAACAAGGTGAGTCTGGTAAAGTTCTACACTAGCTACTCTAATGCAACAAGGTGAGTCTGATAAAGTTCAACACTAACTACTCTAATGCAACAAGGTAAGTCTGGTATAAAGTTCTACACTAGCTACTCTAATGCAACAAGGTAAGTTTGGTAAAGTTCTACACTAGCTACTCTAATGCAACAAGGTGAGTCTGATAAAGTTCAACACTAACTACTCTAATGCAACAAGGTAAGTCTGGTAAAGTTCTACACTAGCTACTCTAATGCAACAAGGTAAGTTTGGTAAAGTTCTACACTAGCTACTCTAATGCAACAAGGTAAGTTTGATAAAGTTCTACACTAGCTACTTTAATGCAACAAGGTGAGTCTGATAAAGTTCTACACTAGCTACTCTAATGCAACAAGGTGAGTCTGATAAAGTTCTACACTAGCTACTCTAATGCAACAAGGTAAGTTTGATAAAGTTCTACACTAGCTACTTTAATGCAACAAGGTGAGTCTGATAAAGTTCTACACTAGCTACTCTAATGCAACAAGGTGAGTCTGATAAAGTTCTACACTAGCTACTCTAATGCAACAAGGTAAGTTTGGTAAAGTTCTACACTAGCTACTTTAATGCAACAAGGTGAGTCTGATAAAGTTCTACACTAACTACTCTAATGCAACAAGGTAAGTCTGGTAAAGTTCTACACTAGCTACTGTAATGCAACAAGGTGAGTCTGATAAAGTTCTACACTAGCTACTCTAATGCAACAAGGTAAGTTTGATAAAGTTCTACACTAGCTACTTTAATGCAACAAGGTGAGTCTGATAAAGTTCTACACTAGCTACTCTAATGCAACAAGGTGAGTCTGATAAAGTTCTACACTAGCTACTCTAATGCAACAAGGTAAGTTTGGTAAAGTTCTACACTAGCTACTTTAATGCAACAAGGTGAGTCTGATAAAGTTCTACACTAACTACTCTAATGCAACAAGGTAAGTCTGGTAAAGTTCTACACTAGCTACTGTAATGCAACAAGGTGAGTCTGATAAAGTTCTACACTAGCTACTCTAATGCAACAAGGTGAGTCTGATAAAGTTCTACACTAGCTACTCTAATGCAACAAGGTGAGTCTGATAAAGTTCTACACTAGCTACTCTAATGCAACAAGGTAAGTTTGGTAAAGTTCTACACTAGCTACTTTAATGCAACAAGGTGAGTCTGATAAAGTTCTACACTAGCTACTCTAATGCAACAAGGTGAGTCTGATAAAGTTCTACACTAGCTACTGTAATGCAACAAGGTGAGTCTGATAAAGTTCTACACTAGCTACTCTAATGCAACAAGGTAAGTTTGGTAAAGTTCTACACTAGCTACTTTAATGCAACAAGGTGAGTCTGATAAAGTTCTACACTAGCTACTCTAATGCAACAAGGTGCGTCTGATAAAGTTCTACACTAGCTACTGTAATGCAACAAGGTGAGTCTGATAAAGTTCTACACTAGCTACTCTAATGCAACAAGGTAAGTTTGGTAAAGATCTACACTAGCTACTTTAATGCAACAAGGTGAGTCTGATAAAGTTCTACACTAGCTACTCTAATGCAACAAGGTGAGTCTGATAAAGTTCTACACTAGCTACTCTAATGCAACAAGGTGAGTCTGATAAAGTTATACAATAGCTACTCTAATGCAACAAGGTGAGTCTGGTAAAGTTCTACACTAGCTACTCTAATGCAACAAGGTAAGTTTGGTAAAGTTCTACACTAGCTACTTTAATGCAACAAGGTGAGTCTGATAAAGTTCAACACTAACTACTCTAATGCAACAAGGTAAGTCTGGTAAAGTTCAACACTAGCTACTCTAGTACAACAAGTACAGGGTGGTAAAGTGTAACACTATATAGTTTCTTCGGGAGACACCAATACCGACACAAAAATAGTCCCAGTCGACAAAGTATGTTAATTAAGGAAGTTCCGAGACTTCCGCATATAATTACCGAGTTGTCTTATATCGAACACCCTGGAACTGGTGCATACGTTAGATTGACTGCAGCTCCGCCACTCTATTTAATTGCACTACTCAGTTACGGAACGGAGTTCGTGAAATGTACATCACTTGAAAAAACTTAATAGTTTCTACCTGACATTCCGTAAGGGCTGACCTCGTGTAGATTGCCGATAAATTGGCATTTTCTTCCACAGGCAATTTGACAACTGTATGTCAAACCGCGATTAACCGGGATATTCAAGGTGTTTATATTATCCCGGTTTGCCGCACCATGTCCTGGAATATAGTATCTTTATTTAGTTACCTGCCCTCCTCCCTTCTCTACCTCCTTTTCGATTTAATTTCAATCTATAATGCACCACCGGTCTTGGTTGTTACCTGAAATGCTCGAAGGGCGCCATCCTAACTCCCAGGGTTGAACACTCACGAGCTATTAATTCCATATAATACTACGTGACATTTTGTTTACTTTTTTATTTTTTACAAAATATATTATTATATTGGATAAGTTTATTACCTCTTATATATTGGATAAATATAATGACTGATTATGTCGTATATTGTCGATCGATTTTTTATTATACTCGCCCACAAAATATCAAACCAGTTGTTATCATTGAATTACAATTGGGTAAAAATACAATATAAACATATAAATAGAAATAAGTTATGAGAACACAATACTAGATTTTATGTCACTATAATCACCTATACAACTGACTGACACAGTAAAATTTTACAACATGAATACTGTCGATGAAAACTGAAAGTAATTATAATACGACTTACATTCAGTAAGAATTGTATGTAGTAGTTCACCAAGTGTCACATGCAAATTTAAATTAATTTGGTAGAATGTTTGCAATTTATATGACTTTAAAGCTACGATGTTAAAGAAACAAGTTGTGATGTCACATAAATTGATGATGGATTGATACGATAAATTATACTTTGATTTTTGACGGCCTGCACATTTTTGTAAGATACAAAATTTATATCCTGTGCTTTTGTATCTCGTAGACGTGATTATTAATAGCTTTGTGATACTCCACCAGTGCGGGTGCTCTGAGTCGCTTTGTGATACTCCAACAGTGCGGCTGCTCTGAGTCGCTTTGCGACACTCCACCAGTGCGGGTGCTCTGAGTCGCTTTGTGATACTCCACCAGTGCGGGTGCTCTGAGTCGCTTTGTGATACTCCAACAGTGCGGGTGCTCTGAGTCGCTTTGTGATACTCCACCAGTGCGGGTGCTCTGAGTCGCTTTGTGACACTCCAACAGTGCGGCTGCTCTGAGTCGCTTTGTGACACTCCACCAGTGCGGTTGCTCTGAGTCGCTTTGTGATACTCCACCAGTGCGGGTGCTCTGAGTCGCTTTGTGATACTCCACCAGTGCGGGTGCTCTGAGTCGCTTTGTGATACTCCACCAGTGTGGGTGCTCTGAGTCGCTTTGTGATACTCCACCAGTGCGGGTGCTCTGAGGCGCTTTGTGATACTCCACCAGTGAGGGTGCTCTGAGTCGCTTTGTGATACTCCACCAGTGCGGGTGCTCTGAGTCGCTTTGTGATACTCCACCAGTGCGGGTGCTCTGAGTCGCTTTGTGATACTCCAACAGTGCGATTGCTCTGAGTCGCTTTGTGATACTCTACCAGTGCGGGTGATCTGAGTCGCTTTGTGATACTCCAACAGTGCGGGTGCTCTGAGTCGCTTTGTGATACTCCACCAGTGCGGGTGCTCTGAGTCGCTTTGTGATACTCCACCAGTGCGGGTGCTCTGAGTTGCTTTGTGATACGCCAACAGTGCGGGTGCTCTGAGTCGCTATATGATACTCCAACAGTGCGGGTGCTCTGAGTCGCTTTGTGATACTCCAACAGTGCGGGTGCTCTGAGTCGCTTTGTGATACTCCACCAGTGCGGGTGCTCTGAGTCGCTTTGTGATACTCCACCAGTGCGGGTGCTCTGAGTCGCTTTGTGATACTCCACCAGTGCGGGTGCTCTGAGTCGCTTTGTGATACTCCACCAGTGCGGGTGCTCTGAGTCGCTTTGTGATACTCCACCAGTGCGGGTGCTCTGAGTCGCCTTGTGATACTCCACCAGTGCGGGTGCTCTGAGTCGCTTTGTGATACTCCACCACTGCGGGTGCTCTGAGTCGCTTTGTGATACTCCACCAGTGCGGGTGCTCTGAGTCGCTTTGTGATACTCTATCAGTGCGGGTGCTCTGAGTCGCTTTGTGACACTCCAACAGTGCGGCTGCTCTGAGTCGCTTTGTGACACTCCACCAGTGCGGTTGCTCTGAGTCTCTTTGTGATACTCCACCAGTGCGGGTGCTCTGAGTCGCTTTGTGATACTCCACCAGTGCGGGTGCTCTGAGTCGCTTTGTGATACTCCACCAGTGTGGGTGCTCTGAGTCGCTTTGTGATACTCCACCAGTGCGGGTGCTCTGAGGCGCTTTGTGATACTCCACCAGTGAGGGTGCTCTGAGTCGCTTTGTGATACTCCTCCAGTGCGGGTGCTCTGAGTCGCTTTGTGATACTCCACCAGTGCGGGTGCTCTGAGTCGCTTTGTGATACTCCAACAGTGCGGTTGCTCTGAGTCGCTTTGTGATACTCCACCAGTGCGGGTGATCTGAGTCGCTTTGTGATACTCCAACAGTGCGGGTGCTCTGAGTCGCTTTGTGATACTCCACCAGTGCGGGTGCTCTGAGTTGCTTTGTGATACTCCACCAGTGCGGGTGCTCTGAGTTGCTTTGTGATACGCCAACAGTGCGGGTGTTCTGAGTCGCTGTATGATACTCCAACAGTGCGGGTGCTCTGAGTCGCTTTGTGATACTCCAACAGTGCGGGTGCTCTGAGTCGCTTTGTGATACTCCACCAGTGCGGGTGCTCTGAGTCGCTTTGTGATACTCCACCAGTGCGGGTGCTCTGAGTGGCTTTGTGATACTCCACCAGTGCGGGTGCTCTGAGTCGCTTTGTGATACTCCACCAGTGCGGGTGCTCTGAGTCGCTTTGTGATACTCCACAAGTGCGGGTGCTCTGAGTCGCTTTGTGATACTCCACCAGTGCGGGTGCTCTGAGTCGCTTTGTGATACTCCACCACTGCGGGTGCTCTGAGTCGCTTTGTGATACTCCACCAGTGCGGGTGCTCTGAGTCGCTTTGTGATACTCTATCAGTGCGCGTGCTCTGAGTCGCTTTGTGATACTCCACCAGTGCGGGTGCTCTGAGTCGCTTTGTGATACTCCAACAGTGCGGGTGCTCTGAGTCGCTTTGTGATACTCCAACATTGCGGGTGCTCTGAGTCGCTTTGTGATACTCCACCAGTGCGGGTGCTCTGAGTCGCTTTGTGATACTCCACCAGTGCGGGTGCTCTGAGTCGCTTTGTGATACTCCACCAGTGAGGGTGCTCTGAGTCGCGTTGTCATACAGTAAAATATGTTACTCAATCGGGACGGCAGAAAATATGCTGCTCTCTTCATCTTTATACTTTATGACGTTTGGGTCTTTGAGCGAAATTTAGTAAATTTATGAGCTATTTATGAATAAAAATTCATAGTGGATGTTTGTATTAAATGTTTGTTTGTTATGTCATGTCATGTTATGTTTGTTTGTATTTTCATTTTTAAAGAGTTAAAATTATAAAATATATAAAGAGTCCTCCTCTGCGTCAACCTTTAAACGTGCACTATATTTATATGCACTGGACCACTCCAAAATGTTTCAATATCCTACCAAATTTATCCCATTATACTTGGGTCCTGTCTATCTATTTATTATTTTGTGTGGTACGGTAGAAACCTTAACCCATGGTGGTAAAATAAACGTCCTTATTTCAATATATAAAGAGTTAACTATACTTTGTTGCTTCTAAGCGTGCTGCGATACGTCGAAAATGGAAGAGGAATCTGGGGAATCGTTGCGATCTGAACAACACAAATTTGGATTTTCAAATAGTATATGGTTCGCTCTTTCTGCGGCCTTGAGACAAAGTATGTTGAAAACTCTGCACAACCTTTATCTCTATGCCGCATAACTGCATATGGTAGAGTGGCTTTAGTTCTCAATCACAGATAATATTTGTTACTTATTGTATCAGCATGCAGATCCTTGCATTACTGTATGCGTGGCGGCAATGACCTCTTAGACCTACATGACCAACTAACTGCACCACCAAATCTTACGCGTACACCCACTTCACACGCACATCAACCTTGTTTATTCATGTCTTTTAACCCGTATAATTCTGTAGAGACCCTAAATGTAAGCACATGGGTGAAGTTGAGCATGTTGGTTTGGTTTCGTGTCGGTGTCTTATATATATCGGAATAATAATTTATCATATTTTTCCTGTTTAGTTTGTACCAAACTAGCTAACATACACAGTTATACATACATACATACACCCCGATGCTACCAGGTTTCACACCAGGCGATACAATACTCACTTGATAAACGAGGCATTTTACAATCTCGGTAGTAACATCCTATTGCAAAACCCAGCACCACCCCGCGGGATCAACGTATAATAATTTCCGGCCACTGTCATCGTATAACTGACAAGCCTGTACGTGATCTTGTTGTATGTCAGCCGGCTGTAAATATAAAACATGGTGGTCAGCCACTGACGTCTGGTTAATATAGATTAATTCGGGATTTACAAGGCTGATCGCGAATTGTGGCGGTGGTGTTGCGTTGAGGCCTACCCGCGATTACATCCCATTCGTGTAGCCGATATGTATGTATGTATGTATGTATGTATGTATGTAACATTAACAGTAGTTCAGCTAGTATAGTTTCTAGTCATATAATATACACCACACCATCACGGGTAAAAATGTAGTGTCTCTTTCTGATGACACGCCAACTTATATTTTTTCTACAAATTTTTTTGTCATATTGCTTAAAATAGTGAAATGTTCAACTCAACGTCTTGGTTACAACGCACCCAGTATTCTAGATTTTGCGTGCGAAGATTTTCAGGCCTTTTTTAAAGTGTTATCCTACCTGTTATTCGTCACATTAGGATTAGGGATTCCGCTTCTATCACTAAATGACACCATATTACCGGTCATGGTGTTGGTGTGTATGTAAAGAAAGCTATTGTGATTATTGCTTGGTTTGTTAAGAAGCAATTGTTTAGAATTTTGTTCCAGCAATAAAAAATCATAACTCTGAAATAAATTAAAAATGCAACTAAATCAAAAAATATAATTAGGTAAATGTAATCGGTTTTGTGTTCCAAGGAATTACATAGAGGCTAATCTTAATTGATTTTTATCCATCGAACTCAAATTGTATTAAATTGAAATTGGTGGATTTTATTTTCTGCCGTTGCCGAGTTGTGTTCTGCACGTTTCCTCTATTGTTTAGACTAAATAATTATTTATTCCGCTCTTTATTACACACCTTATTCCACCTATAATTGTAATTTATACATATTTATTCTGAAACGCCCCCTCTATTGAATCGCCTTGTGTTATTTCAATGAAAAAAAATAAGAAATGTTCTGTAAACTCAGCTCGCTCAAACCACACATTTAACGCAATTGACACCTTTTTTTTCCAATATTTTTAAACGGTAAATATTTTTGAGTCTTAATGACAAATGGATGGGTATATTGGATATTGGATCTTTATAATGTATTGTATATAGGCGACAACTTTATTATTATAAATTTTGCAGCGGATCAATTTGCGATTTGCAATGGCTTATTGAAGCAGCATCTATTACAGAAAATTTATTGGTGGTATTGGTATTGGTGCCTTTAACAGATCTATGCAATAGGTATTTACTATGTATTAGATTTAGTCCAATGCTAACATGTTATTGAAACCTGACTGGAATTATATGTTTTGTGTTATTTTAGTAGGTAATACGATTGTCATCAATAATCATACGATTGATGGGCATTTTAAAAGAGCGAGAAACGTTTTTAACAGTTCAGTCATTGCTTCCATGTGTTTTGTAAAAATTGCTGAATATTTACAAAGTTTACATGCGTTCGACTGTAGTTAAAACGTTAATGTGATAAATCATAGACACAGTAAGTAATCAAGTTTTCAGTATTATGATTAACGATTAACGCGGCATACATATTGTACATGATCGGCCCCATCTATATGGTGCAATACTGACGAACCAGAAACAAAGCCATCTCAAACCACTCGGTGATCCAAACACTTTAAGAGTTCGGTGAAGTTCTCATGGCCAATGTCCTCGATTTACCGGCAAAGGATAGTTATTGGCCGGCTACCGTGCCAGTTCAAGCTGAGACAGACTGATCTCCCCGGCGGTATGAGTGTCCAGTCCATTGATCATGGTATCAAATCAGTGAGTGACAGCCCAGGACAGCCATAGAGCAGCACATATCTGTACAAACCAGAAGGTCGCCAAAGTGCTTTGCGAGGCGGGGGGGGGGGGGGGGGGTAATCTCTACTAATTAACAAAGTTGTAACAAATTGAATTATTATCAATTGAAGGAAAGGAGCAGGTTTCAGTGTCATATTTCTAACCAAAATAAATATAAACGCGCGATTTCATTTGCGATGAATATTGATTGCGTCACGAAACCCCTGTACATATCTAAATTATTATCCCGCCGATATTGTATTTCCGTTCGTACAACGCATTATCGCATTTACATTACGTTTGTGTTTCAGGTTGCGACTATCACCCTAAAACGTTATCTTCTCGGATTCTCGGCGCCTTTTGGTGGTTGTTCACAATGATCGTTATATCCACTTACACGGCCAATCTAGCGGCGTTCCTTACGTCCAGTCGTATGGAGACCCCGATAGACTCCCTGGAGGACCTAGTCGGGCAGCGAGTAATCACTTACGGTACAGTCAAGGATTCCCCCATACACAACGCCTTCCAAGAACAAAAACAGATGAACCCAATATACGAGAGCATCGCCATATACTTTGAGGACAACCCAGAAGTCTTAGTTGAAACTGCCGCCGAGGGTTATAAGAAAGTGTTAAATTCCACGACCAATAAGAACGAGAAGTACGCGTTCATGTGGGATGAAGCGATCCACGATTATAAAATGACGCAGAACTGTAACTATAAGACAGTCGGGAAACCTTTCCTACTCAAAGGATACGGTATAGCTATGCAAAAAGGCTCGCCATATCGGGAAAATATGTCGTGGGCGTAAGTTTCATATTTTATTGTGTATATTGTAAGCCTAATTTGGTAGGGATTAGCACCATCCATTAGATGTGTTTACTAAGCGTTTACTAAGCACCATTAGTTTGTGTTTACTAAGCACCATTAGCTTGTGTTTACCCAACATAATCAAAAGACAAATATCAAAAGACAAAAATCAAAAGCGAAATAAAACTCATTACAGATAAATTAATATTTTTTCAGATGTTTTTTCTAGAAAGCGTATAATTATTTATTGCATGGGTGAAAAAGTAGGACTTTTTTCACTATGCTTATTATATATATTATATTTTATTTACCGAGCGTAGCAAGCTCAATAAAGATTTCAGAGCATAGTGAAAAAAGTCCTACGTTTTTTTCCTATGCAATACGTGAGATTTTTTTATTAAATTGTTCTTTTTTCCCCGATATGAGTTATCTGGCATATATATTTTCATATATTCACTAAGTACACACTAAATTGGTATATAATAGAAGACATAATTATAGTTTTTGAATACAGTAGAGTCTCGATGGAAACTTGGTTTGTTTCAAACTAATTAAAGTTAATATTGGCATTGTTTCCTGTTATTTCAATGATATAGATTTTTCCCACATTATCGTCTCTTTATCGTCTCTTATCGTCTCTATTCCCCTATTCCGCCCGGTCATTAAATCAGGAATCACCGTTTATCACCGTTAATCACGGAATCCAATCGACGTTCCTTCGATAACTTTTACCGCCTTCCTACCGCCGATATCACTCTGTTCAATGTAACCTGTAGCAGTTGATTCTTGATACCATCCGTAGTGACGCATTATATCTTGCTAGCCATGCTAGCTGATTATTTATATTCTATATACTAATCAATCAAAATCGAATTCTAGAATATACAGTATATTATACCATAGTCAACCACGCTTAAAACTGTGAAAACCAAGGTATTTATTTTTAATGGACATTAAAAAAATGAAGTTGATTTGTTAATGGGTTTTAAATGAAAGGAGTGGAAAATAAGTCCAATTTAATTTAATTTATTTAATAAAAACAGATTGTGAAAATACCGATATTATAAAATACTGAAATTATTAATATTACTTAGAATTATTGACTTTTGTCTTTTGACTTTGTAGTGAAGTTATTAATAACTTAGTATTCAATTTCCTAATGTTAACTCTTGCTTCTTTTGTATAATAATTTAGTATTGGTGCTATTCTGGAGGTATCTGACCTTTTGTTGTCAATCTTCTTTAGAATATTGAAACTACAAGAACGAAATAAATTGAAAGAATTAAAGAAGACGTGGTTTAGTGGTGAGAGTGGAGGGAGTTCAAATATTTGTTCGAATTGGGTTCAAGATGATCACCATGCTACAAAAGGCATTGAACTGGTAAATGTTGCAGGTAAGCGACCCTCTTAGGTTTAATTACCAATCCAGGTTTATTGGTCTAAACGCGTCCACATTGTAGCAATGGACTAGTCAACGTAAATTATTGTAAAATTATATCAAATATTATCGTACATATATTTTAATATATTTTATATACCTGCAGTACATGGTATGGTGTTCATAATAATGTGTTTGTTTTTCATTTTGTAGTGAAATTTTTACACTAAAACGTAGTTGATAGTTTTTGCTACCCGCCTCTGATAACCAAAATCCTACCAAGGAATTTGGTGTATATGTTTTTACATACATATCAGCCTGTTAAGTAGTGAATTTATTGAATACACTACATTGTTTTTACACCTACAATAAATATGCGTGAAATTCAAACGTGTTTTTGTGTAAACAAATTTATTAGAAAGGCATTTCCTAAAGGAAATGCAACCACGAAGCTAAGGAAAATTAAACACTCTTTGACTAATCACTTCATTGCTTTACCAAGTTAAGAGGCATATGCCTTAAAACTCTTATTACCATGGCAACCGGAGTTTTCTAGAACTGCTGAGGTTTACATTAAGATCCGACTTGTGGTTCCAGGTAACACATACTTCAATTCAGTTTCATTGAGTATTTAATGAGCAAAACTAAGGCTTTAATTGTTAAAACGTCTGTTTGTAGTGGTTGTCATGGAAACTGAAAAATAGAACATTCAAATTCGGACACAGAATATGTGATATAGTGAGGGTATGTTTTGGTCCCAAGTCATAACACCTTAACCTTAGGATTCAAATTAACATTTTATAAATTTTAACATCTGTTTAACCCGGTTGCCAAGGTAACTGGATTTCTCTTTAACCTCAATCAGCTCTGTTATAGACTTTATAGTTGAGTTGATAAACAAATTTACTAAATATGCGCAAAGAAAAATCGGCAAGAAAAGCAAATGTTTTAATTTTATAAGTAAATCTTTGAAATATTTTTTCAAACCTAGTAATAAATTGCAATAATTTCTCCCGATTTTGAAGTATATTCGAGCGAAAAAGTAATAATTTAAAAATAAAATATTTTTCTTTATTTTAATAATTTCTTTATTTTTCTTTACTTTAAATTGATTTTAATTTCTTTATTTTACAGGTGTATTTTTCTTTATTTTAAAGGTGTATAGGTTTGATATAGCACAAATAAACATATTTACTTTACACATTATATTACTCACTGTACTGGTGCTTTTATACAAATATAGTTCAGTACAAATAGAACAATTTTGTTACCGGTAACTTTAAGATTTATGAACAGAGTTGACATGGGTTCACCAACCAAACTCTTCAGTCTGCTACCCAAGCACCTGCGCCGTCATCCAGCCCCAGTAGCCGCCACGAACGTCGCCCCCCTCTAAGGCACAAACCCACAGCGCGCACCAACGCGATGGACAGACGGGCCCTAACCGGTGGTATATAGAAGGTGTATACAAAAGGTGTATAGGTGTATTTTTCTTTATTTTACAGGTGTATTTTTCTTTATTTTACAGGTATATTTTACTCTATTTTACAGGTGTATTTTACTTTATTTTACGGGTGTATTTACTTTATTTTACAGGTGTATTTTACATACTTATACTTGGAACTGTGTTGGCGTTTTGTACCGCAGTTGTTGAAATAGTTTGGTATCAGAGAATTCGTGGATCTAACGAGTTAGTATCGCAGTAACAATCACGTATTCGTTATAGATAAATAAGTAGCATGTGGAAATAAAATATTGCTAGTTCCGGTAGTACGAATGTCATATGTGTCACCTTCATCAATTTCTTATTCCCAATAAAATATTATTGGTTGATTTTGCTTGTTGTCCACTTTTTGTTATGACAAATATTAATGATATTAGGGCAACCGCATTGGAAATAGACATGAATCATCTTCTTTGAAGTTAATTCCTTGAAGCAGTGGGAGTCTGTTTTTAATCCTATCCAATTTGATCTAATGTAAGTTCACAATAACGCTTACTGTAAGCACAGTAAGCTATAAGCTTACTGTAAGACTTTATGGACTTTAAGTTCCTTATTCTACTCACATCAAATTAGATTATCTCAATAATACGACTCAGTTTCTCACAGTTCTATTTTTCAGTACGAAAATCTTCATCCTAAAAGTATGAATAATTCTTTATTTTATAGTAACTCGCAGAACATGACCCGAGACACATCAACGTTGCCGCAACCAAATACCGTTAGAGCTAGTCGATACGACGAGCGGGTCTTAATGCCTCGCCGCACAAACCCTGAAGGGAGTTCCTTCATATCAAAGGATCCAAGTGGTTAGTGCCACAATCACAAGTACCAACAGTTAGTGACACAATTACACGTACCCAATAGTTAGTGACACAATCACAAGTACCAACAGTTAGTGACACAATTATTACACGTACCCAACAGTTAGTGACACAATCACACGTACCAACAGTTAGTGACACAATCACACGTACCAGCAGTTAGTGACACAATCACAAGTACCAATCAGTTAGTGCCACAATCACAAGTACCCAACAGTTAGTGACACAATTACACGTACCCAATAGTTAGTGAACAATCACAAGTACCCAGCAGTTAGTGACACAATCACACGTACCCAACAGTTAGTGACACAATTACACGTACCCAATAGTTAGTGACACAATCACACGTACCCAATAGTTAGTGACACAATCACAAGTACCCAGCAGTTAGTGCCACAATCACACGTACCCAACAGTTAGTCACACAATCACACGTACCCAATAGTTAGTGACACAATCACAAGTACCAACAGTTAGTGACACAATTACACGTACCCAACAGTTAGTGCCACAATCACAAGTACCAACAGTTAGTGACACAATCACTCGTACCCAACAGTTAGTGACACAATCACACGTACCCAACAGTTAGTACCACAATCACACGTACCAGCAGTTAGTGACACAATCACACGTACCAGCAGTTAGTGACACAATCACAAGTACCAATCAGTTAGTGCCACAATCACAAGTACCAACAGTTAGTGACACAATCACACGTACCCAACAGTTAGTGACACAATCATACGTACCCAGAGTTAGTGACACAATCACACGTACCAACAGTTAGTGACACAATCACACGTACCAGCAGTTAGTGACACAATCACAAGTACCAATCAGTTAGTGCCACAATCACAAGTACCCAACAGTTAGTGACACAATTACACGTACCCAATAGTTAGTGAACAATCACAAGTACCCAGCAGTTAGTGACACAATCACACGTACCCAACAGTTAGTGACACAATTACACGTACCCAATAGTTAGTGACACAATCACACGTACCCAATAGTTAGTGACACAATCACAAGTACCCAGCAGTTAGTGACACAATCACACGTACCAGCAGTTAGTGACACAATCACAAGTACCAATCAGTTAGTGACACAATCACACGTACCCAACAGTTAGTACCACAATCACACGTACCAGCAGTTAGTGACACAATCACACGTACCAGCAGTTAGTGACACAATCACAAGTACCAATCAGTTAGTGCCACAATCACAAGTACCAACAGTTAGTCACACAATCACAAGTACCAACAGTTAGTGACACAATTACACGTACCCAACAGTTAGTACCACAATCACACGTACCAACAGTTAGTGACACAATCACACGTACCAGCAGTTAGTGACACAATCACAAGTACCAATCAGTTAGTGCCACAATCACAAGTACCCAACAGTTAGTGACACAATTACACGTACCCAATAGTTAGTGAACAATCACAAGTACCCAGCAGTTAGTGACACAATCACACGTACCCAACAGTTAGTGACACAATTACACGTACCCAATAGTTAGTGACACAATCACACGTACCCAATAGTTAGTGACACAATCACAAGTACCCAGCAGTTAGTGCCACAATCACACGTACCCAACAGTTAGTGACACAATCACACGTACCCAATAGTTAGTGACACAATCACAAGTACCAACAGTTAGTGACACAATTACACGTACCCAACAGTTAGTGCCACAATCACAAGTACCAACAGTTAGTGACACAATCACACGTACCCAACAGTTAGTGACACAATCACACGTACCCAACAGTTAGTACCACAATCACACGTACCAGCAGTTAGTGACACAATCACACGTACCAGCAGTTAGTGACACAATCACAAGTACCAATCAGTTAGTGCCACAATCACAAGTACCAACAGTTAGTGACACAATCACACGTACCAGCAGTTAGTGACACAATCACACGTACCCAACAGTTAGTGACACAATCACAAGTACCCAGCAGTTAGTGACACAATCACAAGTACCCAACAGTTAGTGACACAATCACACGTACCCAACAGTTAGTGACACAATCACACGTACCCAATAGTTAGTGACACAATCACAAGTACCCAGCAGTTAGTGACACAATCACAAGTACCCAACAGTTAGTGACACAATCACACGTACCCAACAGTTAGTGACACAATCACACGTACCCAACAGTTAGTGACACAATCACAAGTACCCAGCAGTTAGTGACACAATCACAAGTACCCAACAGTTAGTGACACAATCACACGTACCCAACAGTTAGTGACACAATCACACGTACCCAACAGTTAGTGACACAATCACACGCACCCAATAGTTAGTGACACAATCACAAGTACCAACAGTTAGTGACACAATCACACGCACCCAATAGTTAGTGACACAATCACACGTACCCAATAGTTAGTGACACAATTACACGTACCCAACAGTTAGTGACACAATTACACGTACCCAATAGATAGTGACACAATTACACGTACCCAATAGTTAGTGACACAATTACACGTACCCAATAGTTAGTGACACAATCACACATTTCCAGCAGTTAGTGCCACAATCACACGTACCAGCAGTTAGTGACACAATTACACGTACCCAATAGTTAGTGACACAATCACACATTTCCAGCAGTTAGTGCCACAATCACACGTACCAGCAGTTAGTGCCACAATTACACGTACCCAATAGATAGTGACACAATTACACGTACCCAATAGTTAGTGACACAATTACACGTACCCAATAGTTAGTGACACAATTACACGTACCCAATAGTTAGTGACACAATCACACATTTCCAGCAGTTAGTGCCACAATCACACGTACCAGCAGTTAGTGCCACAATCACACGTAGCCAATAGATAGTGACACAATTACACGTACCCAATAGTTAGTGACACAATTACACGTACCCAATAGTTAGTGACACTATCACACATTTCCAGCAGTTAGTGCCACAATCACACGTACCAGCAGTTAGTGCCACAATCACACGTAGCCAACAGTTAGTGACACAATCACACGTACCCAACAGTTAGTGACACAATCACAAGTTCCAACAGTTAGTGACACAATCACACGTACCAGCAGTTAGTGACACAATCACACGTACCCAACAGTTAGTGACACAATCACAAGTTCCAACAGTTAGTGACACAATCACACGTACCAGCAGTTAGTGACACAATCACACGTACCCAACAGTTAGTGACACAATTACACGTACCCAATAGATAATGACACAATTACACGTACCCAATAGTTAGTGACACAATCACACGTACCCAATAGTTAGTGACACAATCACACATTTCCAGCAGTTAGTGACACAATCACACGTACCCAATAGTTAGTGACACAATTACACGTACCCAATAGTTAGTGACACAATCACACGTACCCAATAGTTAGTGACACAATCACACATTTCCAGCAGTTAGTGACACAATCACACGCACCCAATAGTTAGTGACACAATCACAAGTACCAACAGTTAGTGACACAATCACAAGTACCCAATAGTTAGTGACACAATCACACATTTCCAGCAGTTAGTGACACAATCACACGCACCCAATAGTTAGTGACACAATCACAAGTACCAACAGTTAGTGCCACAATCACACGTAGCCAACAGTTATTTACACAATCACAAGTAACAATCAGTTAGTGCCACAATCACACGTACCCGACAGTTAGTGACACAATCACAAGTACCCGACAGTTAGTAACACAATCACAAGTACCCAACAGTTAGTGACACAATTACACGTACCCAATAGTTAGTGACACAATCACACGTACCCAATAGTTAGTGACACAATCACACATTTCCAGCAGTTAGTGACACAATCACACGTACCCAATAGTTAGTGACACAATTACACGTACCCAATAGTTAGTGACACAATTACACGTACCCAATAGTTAGTGACACAATCACACGTACCCAATAGTTAGTGACACAATCACACATTTCCAGCAGTTAGTGACACAATCACACGTACCCAATAGTTAGTGACACAATTACACGTACCCAATAGTTAGTGACACAATTACACGTACCCAATAGTTAGTGACACAATCACACGTACCCAATAGTTAGTGACACAATCACACATTTCCAGCAGTTAGTGACACAATCACACGTACCCAATAGTTAGTGACACAATCACACATTTCCAGCAGTTAGTGACACAATCACACGTACCCAATAGTTAGTGACACAATTACACGTACCCAATAGTTAGTGACACAATCACACGTACCCAATAGTTAGTGACACAATCACACATTTCCAGCAGTTAGTGACACAATCACACGTACCCAATAGTTAGTGACACAATCACACGTACCCGACAGTTAGTGACACAATTACACGTACCCAACAGTTAGTGACACAATCACACGCACCCAATAGTTAGTGACACAATCACAAGTACCAACAGTTAGTGACACAATCACACGTACCAGCAGTTAGTGACACAATCACAAGTTCCAACAGTTAGTGACACAATTACACGTACCCAATAGTTAGTGACACAATCACACGTACCCGACAGTTAGTGACACAATTACACGTACCCAACAGTTAGTGACACAATCACACGCACCCAATAGTTAGTGACACAATCACAAGTACCAACAGTTAGTGACACAATCACACGTACCAGCAGTTAGTGACACAATCACAAGTTCCAACAGTTAGTGACACAATTACACGTACCCAACAGTTAGTGACACAATCACACGTACTCAACAGTTAGTGACACAATTACACGTACCCAGCAGTTAGTGACACAATCACAAGTACCAACAGTTAGTGACACAATCACACGTACCAGCAGTTAGTGACACAATTACACGTACCCAACAGTTAGTGACACAATCACACGTAGCCAACAGTTAGTGACACAATCACACGTACCCAATAGTTAGTGACACAATTACACGTACCCAATAGTTAGTGACACAATTACACGTACCCAATAGTTAGTGACACAATCACACATTTCCAGCAGTTAGTGACACAATCACACGCACCCAATAGTTAGTGACACAATTACACGTACCCAACAGTTAGTGACACAATCACACGTAGCCAACAGTTAGTGACACAATCACACGTACCCAATAGTTAGTGACACAATTACACGTACCCAATAGTTAGTGACACAATTACACGTACCCAATAGTTAGTGACACAATCACACATTTCCAGCAGTTAGTGACACAATCACACGTACCCAATAGTTAGTGACACAATTACACGTACCCAATAGTTAGTGACACAATTACACGTACCCAATAGTTAGTGACACAATCACACGTACCCAATAGTTAGTGACACAATCACACATTTCCAGCAGTTAGTGACACAATCACACGCACCCAATAGTTAGTGACACAATCACAAGTACCAACAGTTAGTGACACAATCACAAGTACCCAACAGTTAGTGACACAATTACACGTACCCAATAGTTAGTGACACAATCACACGTACCCGACAGTTAGTGACACAATCACACGCACCCAATAGTTAGTGACACAATCACACGTACCCGACAGTTAGTGACACAATCACAAGTACCAACAGTTAGTGACACAATCACACGTACCCGACAGTTAGTGCCACAATCACACGCACCCAATAGTTAGTGACACAATCACAAGTACCAACAGTTAGTGACACAATCACACGTACCCGACAGTTAGTGACACAATTACACGTACCCAACAGTTAGTGACACAATCACACGCACCCAATAGTTAGTGACACAATCACAAGTACCAACAGTTAGTGACACAATCACACGTACCAGCAGTTAGTGACACAATCACACGTACCAGCAGTTAGTGACACAATCACACGTACCAGCAGTTAGTGACACAATCACACGTACCCAACAGTTAGTGACACAATCACACGTACTCAACAGTTAGTGACACAATTACACGTACCCAGCAGTTAGTGACACAATCACAAGTACCAACAGTTAGTGACACAATCACACGTACCAGCAGTTAGTGACACAATTACACGTACCCAACAGTTAGTGACACAATCACACGTACCCAACAGTTAGTGACACAATTACACGTACCCAACAGTTAGTGACACAATCACACGTACCCAACAGTTAGTGACACAATCACACGTACCCAACAGTTAGTGACACAATCTACACACCCAGCAGTTAGTGACACAATCACACGCACCCAACAGTTAGTGACACAATTACACGTACCCAATAGTTAGTGACACAATCACACGTACCCAACAGTTAGTGACACAATCACACGTACCCAACAGATAGTGACACAATTACACGTACCCAATAGTTAGTGACACAATCACAAGTACCAACAGTTAGTGACACAATTACACGTACCCAACAGTTAGTGACACAATCACACGTACCCAACAGTTAGTGACACAATCACACGTACCCAACAGTTAGTGACACAATCTACACACCCAGCAGTTAGTGACACAATCACACGCACCCAACAGTTAGTGACACAATTACACGTACCCAATAGTTAGTGACACAATCACACATTTCCAGCAGTTAGTGACACAATCACACGCACCCAATAGTTAGTGACACAATCACAAGTACCAACAGTTAGTGACACAATCACAAGTACCCAATAGTTAGTGACACAATCACACATTTCCAGCAGTTAGTGACACAATCACACGCACCCAATAGTTAGTGACACAATCACAAGTACCAACAGTTAGTGCCACAATCACACGTAGCCAACAGTTATTTACACAATCACAAGTAACAATCAGTTAGTGCCACAATCACACGTACCCGACAGTTAGTGACACAATCACAAGTACCCGACAGTTAGTAACACAATCACAAGTACCCAACAGTTAGTGACACAATTACACGTACCCAATAGTTAGTGACACAATCACACGTACCCAATAGTTAGTGACACAATCACACATTTCCAGCAGTTAGTGACACAATCACACGTACCCAATAGTTAGTGACACAATTACACGTACCCAATAGTTAGTGACACAATTACACGTACCCAATAGTTAGTGACACAATCACACGTACCCAATAGTTAGTGACACAATCACACATTTCCAGCAGTTAGTGACACAATCACACGTACCCAATAGTTAGTGACACAATTACACGTACCCAATAGTTAGTGACACAATTACACGTACCCAATAGTTAGTGACACAATCACACGTACCCAATAGTTAGTGACACAATCACACATTTCCAGCAGTTAGTGACACAATCACACGTACCCAATAGTTAGTGACACAATCACACATTTCCAGCAGTTAGTGACACAATCACACGTACCCAATAGTTAGTGACACAATTACACGTACCCAATAGTTAGTGACACAATCACACGTACCCAATAGTTAGTGACACAATCACACATTTCCAGCAGTTAGTGACACAATCACACGTACCCAATAGTTAGTGACACAATCACACGTACCCGACAGTTAGTGACACAATTACACGTACCCAACAGTTAGTGACACAATCACACGCACCCAATAGTTAGTGACACAATCACAAGTACCAACAGTTAGTGACACAATCACACGTACCAGCAGTTAGTGACACAATCACAAGTTCCAACAGTTAGTGACACAATTACACGTACCCAATAGTTAGTGACACAATCACACGTACCCGACAGTTAGTGACACAATTACACGTACCCAACAGTTAGTGACACAATCACACGCACCCAATAGTTAGTGACACAATCACAAGTACCAACAGTTAGTGACACAATCACACGTACCAGCAGTTAGTGACACAATCACAAGTTCCAACAGTTAGTGACACAATTACACGTACCCAACAGTTAGTGACACAATCACACGTACTCAACAGTTAGTGACACAATTACACGTACCCAGCAGTTAGTGACACAATCACAAGTACCAACAGTTAGTGACACAATCACACGTACCAGCAGTTAGTGACACAATTACACGTACCCAACAGTTAGTGACACAATCACACGTAGCCAACAGTTAGTGACACAATCACACGTACCCAATAGTTAGTGACACAATTACACGTACCCAATAGTTAGTGACACAATTACACGTACCCAATAGTTAGTGACACAATCACACATTTCCAGCAGTTAGTGACACAATCACACGCACCCAATAGTTAGTGACACAATTACACGTACCCAACAGTTAGTGACACAATCACACGTAGCCAACAGTTAGTGACACAATCACACGTACCCAATAGTTAGTGACACAATTACACGTACCCAATAGTTAGTGACACAATTACACGTACCCAATAGTTAGTGACACAATCACACATTTCCAGCAGTTAGTGACACAATCACACGTACCCAATAGTTAGTGACACAATTACACGTACCCAATAGTTAGTGACACAATTACACGTACCCAATAGTTAGTGACACAATCACACGTACCCAATAGTTAGTGACACAATCACACATTTCCAGCAGTTAGTGACACAATCACACGCACCCAATAGTTAGTGACACAATCACAAGTACCAACAGTTAGTGACACAATCACAAGTACCCAACAGTTAGTGACACAATTACACGTACCCAATAGTTAGTGACACAATCACACGTACCCAATAGTTAGTGACACAATCACACATTTCCAGCAGTTAGTGACACAATCACACGCACCCAATAGTTAGTGACACAATCACAAGTACCAACAGTTAGTGCCACAATCACACGTAGCCAACAGTTATTTACACAATCACAAGTAACAATCAGTTAGTGCCACAATCACAAGTACCAACAGTTAGTGACACAATCACACGTACCAGCAGTTAGTGACACAATCACAAGTACCGACAGTTAGTGACACAATCACACGTACCCAACAGTTAGTGACACAATTACACGTACCCAATAGTTAGTGACACAATCACACGTACCCAATAGTTAGTGACACAATCACACATTTCCAGCAGTTAGTGACACAATCACACGTACCCAATAGTTAGTGACACAATTACACGTACCCAATAGTTAGTGACACAATCACACGTACCCAATAGTTAGTGACACAATCACACATTTCCAGCAGTTAGTGACACAATCACACGTACCCAATAGTTAGTGGCACAATCACACGTACCCGACAGTTAGTGACACAATTACACGTACCCAACAGTTAGTGACACAATCACACGCACCCAATAGTTAGTGACACAATCACAAGTACCAACAGTTAGTGACACAATCACACGTACCAGCAGTTAGTGACACAATCACACGTACCCAACAGTTAGTGACACAATCACACGCACCCAATAGTTAGTGACACAATCACAAGTACCAACAGTTAGTGACACAATCACACGTACCAGCAGTTAGTGACACAATCACACGTACCCAACAGTTAGTGACACAATCACACGTACTCAACAGTTAGTGACACAATTACACGTACCCAGCAGTTAGTGACACAATCACAAGTACCAACAGTTAGTGACACAATCACACGTACCAGCAGTTAGTGACACAATTACACGTACCCAACAGTTAGTGACACAATCACACGTAGCCAACAGTTAGTGACACAATCACACGTACCCAACAGTTAGTGACACAATCACAAGTTCCAACAGTTAGTGACACAATCACACGTACCAGCAGTTAGTGACACAATCACACGTACCCAACAGTTAGTGACACAATCACAAGTTCCAACAGTTAGTGACACAATCACAAGTACCAACAGTTAGTGACACAATTACACGTACCCAACAGTTAGTGCCACAATCACAAGTACCAACAGTTAGTGACACAATCACACGTACCCAACAGTTAGTGACACAATCACACGTACCCAACAGTTAGTACCACAATCACACGTACCAGCAGTTAGTGGCACAATCACACGTACCAGCAGTTAGTGACACAATCACAAGTACCAATCAGTTAGTGCCACAATCACAAGTACCAACAGTTAGTGACACAATCACACGTACCAGCAGTTAGTGACACAATCACACGTACCCAACAGTTAGTGACACAATCACACGTACCCAACAGTTAGTACCACAATCACACGTACCAGCAGTTAGTGACACAATCACACGTACCAGCAGTTAGTGACACAATCACAAGTACCAATCAGTTAGTGCCACAATCACAAGTACCAACAGTTAGTCACACAATCACAAGTACCAACAGTTAGTGACACAATTACACGTACCCAACAGTTAGTACCACAATCACACGTACCAGCAGTTAGTGACACAATCACACGTACCAGCAGTTAGTGACACAATCACAAGTACCAATCAGTTAGTGCCACAATCACAAGTACCAACAGTTAGTCACACAATCACACGTACCAGCAGTTAGTGACACAATCACACGTACCCAGCAGTTAGTGACACAATCACACGTACCTGCAGTTAGTGACACAATCACAAGTTCCAACAGTTAGTGACACAATCACACGTACCAGCAGTTAGTGACACAATCACACGTACCTGCAGTTAGTGACACAATCACAAGTTCCAACAGTTAGTGACACAATCACACGTACCCAACAGTTAGTGACACAATTACACGTACCCAATAGATAGTGACACAATTACACGTACCCAATAGTTAGTGACACAATTACACGTACCCAATAGTTAGTGACACAATCACGCATTTCCAGCAGTTAGTGCCACAATCACACGTAGCCAACAGTTAGTGACATAATCACAAGTAACAATCAGGTAGTGCCACAATCACAAGTACCAACAGTTAGTGACACAATCACACGTACCAGCAGTTAGTGACACAATCACACGTACCCAACAGTTAGTGACACAATTACACGTACCCAACAGTTAGTGACACAATCACACGCACCCAATAGTTAGTGACACAATCACAAGTACCAACAGTTAGTGACACAATCACACGTACCAGCAGTTAGTGACACAATCACACGTACCCAACAGTTAGTGACACAATTACACGTACCCAATAGTTAGTGACACAATCACACGTACCCAATAGTTAGTGACACAATCACACGTACCCAATAGTTAGTGACACAATTACACGTACCCAACAGTTAGTGACACAATCACACGCACCCAATAGTTAGTGACACAATCACAAGTACCAACAGTTAGTGACACAATCACACGTACCCAACAGTTAGTGACACAATTACACGTACCCAATAGATAGTGACACAATTACACGTACCCAATAGTTAGTGACACAATTACACGTACCCAATAGTTAGTGACACAATCACACATTTCCAGCAGTTAGTGCCACAATCACACGTACCAGCAGTTAGTGACACAATTACACGTACCCAATAGTTAGTGACACAATCACACATTTCCAGCAGTTAGTGCCACAATCACACGTACCAGCAGTTAGTGCCACAATTACACGTACCCAATAGATAGTGACACAATTACACGTACCCAATAGTTAGTGACACAATTACACGTACCCAATAGTTAGTGACACAATTACACGTACCCAATAGTTAGTGACACAATCACACATTTCCAGCAGTTAGTGCCACAATCACACGTACCAGCAGTTAGTGCCACAATCACACGTAGCCAATAGATAGTGACACAATTACACGTACCCAATAGTTAGTGACACAATTACACGTACCCAATAGTTAGTGACACTATCACACATTTCCAGCAGTTAGTGCCACAATCACACGTACCAGCAGTTAGTGCCACAATCACACGTAGCCAACAGTTAGTGACACAATCACACGTACCCAACAGTTAGTGACACAATCACAAGTTCCAACAGTTAGTGACACAATCACACGTACCAGCAGTTAGTGACACAATCACACGTACCCAACAGTTAGTGACACAATCACAAGTTCCAACAGTTAGTGACACAATCACACGTACCAGCAGTTAGTGACACAATCACACGTACCCAACAGTTAGTGACACAATTACACGTACCCAATAGATAATGACACAATTACACGTACCCAATAGTTAGTGACACAATCACACGTACCCAATAGTTAGTGACACAATCACACATTTCCAGCAGTTAGTGACACAATCACACGTACCCAATAGTTAGTGACACAATTACACGTACCCAATAGTTAGTGACACAATCACACGTACCCAATAGTTAGTGACACAATCACACATTTCCAGCAGTTAGTGACACAATCACACGCACCCAATAGTTAGTGACACAATCACAAGTACCAACAGTTAGTGACACAATCACAAGTACCAACAGTTAGTGCCACAATCACACGTACCAGCAGTTAGTGACACAATCACAAGTACCCAACAGTTAGTGACACAATTACACGTACCCAATAGTTAGTGACACAATCACACGTACCCAATAGTTAGTGACACAATCACACATTTCCAGCAGTTAGTGACACAATCACACGTACCCAATAGTTAGTGACACAATTACACGTACCCAATAGTTAGTGACACAATCACACGTACCCAATAGTTAGTGACACAATCACACATTTCCAGCAGTTAGTGACACAATCACACGTACCCAATAGTTAGTGACACAATCACACGTACCCGACAGTTAGTGACACAATTACACGTACCCAACAGTTAGTGACACAATCACACGCACCCAATAGTTAGTGACACAATCACAAGTACCAACAGTTAGTGACACAATCACACGTACCAGCAGTTAGTGACACAATCACACGTACCCAACAGTTAGTGACACAATCACACGCACCCAATAGTTAGTGACACAATCACAAGTACCAACAGTTAGTGACACAATCACACGTACCAGCAGTTAGTGACACAATCACACGTACCCAACAGTTAGTGACACAATCACACGTACTCAACAGTTAGTGACACAATTACACGTACCCAGCAGTTAGTGACACAATCACAAGTACCAACAGTTAGTGACACAATCACACGTACCAGCAGTTAGTGACACAATTACACGTACCCAACAGTTAGTGACACAATCACACGTAGCCAACAGTTAGTGACACAATCACACGTACCCAACAGTTAGTGACACAATCACAAGTTCCAACAGTTAGTGACACAATCACACGTACCAGCAGTTAGTGACACAATCACACGTACCCAACAGTTAGTGACACAATCACAAGTTCCAACAGTTAGTGACACAATCACACGTACCAGCAGTTAGTGACACAATCACACGTACCCAACAGTTAGTGACACAATTACACGTACCCAATAGATAATGACACAATTACACGTACCCAATAGTTAGTGACACAATCACAAGTACCAACAGTTAGTGACACAATCACACGTACCCAACAGTTAGTGACACAATTACACGTACCCAATAGATAATGACACAATTACACGTACCCAATAGTTAGTGACACAATCACACGTACCCAATAGTTAGTGACACAATCACACATTTCCAGCAGTTAGTGACACAATCACACGTACCCAATAGTTAGTGACACAATTACACGTACCCAATAGTTAGTGACACAATCACACGTACCCAATAGTTAGTGACACAATCACACATTTCCAGCAGTTAGTGACACAATCACACGTACCCAATAGTTAGTGACACAATCACACGTACCCGACAGTTAGTGACACAATTACACGTACCCAACAGTTAGTGACACAATCACACGCACCCAATAGTTAGTGACACAATCACAAGTACCAACAGTTAGTGACACAATCACACGTACCAGCAGTTAGTGACACAATCACACGTACCCAACAGTTAGTGACACAATCACACGTACTCAACAGTTAGTGACACAATTACACGTACCCAATAGTTAGTGACACAATCACAAGTACCCAATAGTTAGTGACACAATCACACATTTCCAGCAGTTAGTGACACAATCACACGTACCCAATAGATAATGACACAATTACACGTACCCAATAGTTAGTGACACAATCACACGTACCCAATAGTTAGTGACACAATCACACATTTCCAGCAGTTAGTGACACAATCACACGTACCCAATAGTTAGTGACACAATTACACGTACCCAATAGTTAGTGACACAATCACACGTACCCAATAGTTAGTGACACAATCACACATTTCCAGCAGTTAGTGACACAATCACACGTACCCAATAGTTAGTGACACAATCACACGTACCCAATAGTTAGTGACACAATCACACGCACCCAATAGTTAGTGACACAATCACAAGTACCCAATAGTTAGTGACACAATCACACGTACCCAACAGTTAGTGACACAATCACAAGTTCCAACAGTTAGTGACACAATCACACGTACCAGCACTTAGTGACACAATCACACGTACCCAACAGTTAGTGACACAATTACACGTACCCAATAGATAATGACACAATTACACGTACCCAATAGTTAGTGACACAATCACACGTACCCAATAGTTAGTGACACAATCACACATTTCCAGCAGTTAGTGACACAATCACACGTACCCAATAGATAATGACACAATTACACGTACCCAATAGTTAGTGACACAATCACACGTACCCAATAGTTAGTGACACAATCACACATTTCCAGCAGTTAGTGACACAATCACACGTACCCAATAGTTAGTGACACAATCACACGTACCCGACAGTTAGTGACACAATCACAAGTTCCAACAGTTAGTGACACAATCACACGTACCCAACAGTTAGTGACACAATCACAAGTTCCAACAGTTAGTGACACAATCACACGTACCAGCAGTTAGTGACACAATCACACGTACCCAACAGTTAGTGACACAATTACACGTACCCAATAGATAATGACACAATTACACGTACCCAATAGTTAGTGACACAATCACACGTACCCAATAGTTAGTGACACAATCACACATTTCCAGCAGTTAGTGACACAATCACACGTACCCAATAGTTAGTGACACAATTACACGTACCCAATAGTTAGTGACACAATCACACGTACCCAATAGTTAGTGACACAATCACACATTTCCAGCAGTTAGTGACACAATCACACGTACCCAATAGTTAGTGACACAATCACACGTACCCGACAGTTAGTGACACAATTACATGTACCCAACAGTTAGTGACACAATCACACGCACCCAATAGTTAGTGACACAATCACAAGTACCAACAGTTAGTGACACAATCACAAGTTCCAACAGTTAGTGACACAATCACACGTACCAGCAGTTAGTGACACAATCACACGTACCCAACAGTTAGTGACACAATTACACGTACCCAATAGATAATGACACAATTACACGTACCCAATAGTTAGTGACACAATCACACGTACCCAATAGTTAGTGACACAATCACACATTTCCAGCAGTTAGTGACACAATCACACGTACCCAATAGTTAGTGACACAATTACACGTACCCAATAGTTAGTGACACAATCACACGTACCCAATAGTTAGTGACACAATCACACATTTCCAGCAGTTAGTGACACAATCACACGTACCCAATAGTTAGTGACACAATCACACGTACCCGACAGTTAGTGACACAATTACACGTACCCAACAGTTAGTGACACAATTACACGTACCCAACAGTTAGTGACACAATCACACGCACCCAATAGTTAGTGACACAATCACAAGTACCAACAGTTAGTGACACAATCACACGTACCAGCAGTTAGTGACACAATCACACGTACCCAACAGTTAGTGACACAATTACACGTACCCAATAGTTAGTGACACAATCACACGTACCCAATAGTTAGTGACACAATCACACGTACCCAATAGTTAGTGACACAATTACACGTACCCAACAGTTAGTGACACAATCACACGCACCCAATAGTTAGTGACACAATCACAAGTACCAACAGTTAGTGACACAATCACACGTACCCAACAGTTAGTGACACAATTACACGTACCCAATAGATAGTGACACAATTACACGTACCCAATAGTTAGTGACACAATTACACGTACCCAATAGTTAGTGACACAATCACACATTTCCAGCAGTTAGTGCCACAATCACACGTACCAGCAGTTAGTGACACAATTACACGTACCCAATAGTTAGTGACACAATCACACATTTCCAGCAGTTAGTGCCACAATCACACGTACCAGCAGTTAGTGCCACAATTACACGTACCCAATAGATAGTGACACAATTACACGTACCCAATAGTTAGTGACACAATTACACGTACCCAATAGTTAGTGACACAATTACACGTACCCAATAGTTAGTGACACAATCACACATTTCCAGCAGTTAGTGCCACAATCACACGTACCAGCAGTTAGTGCCACAATCACACGTAGCCAATAGATAGTGACACAATTACACGTACCCAATAGTTAGTGACACAATTACACGTACCCAATAGTTAGTGACACTATCACACATTTCCAGCAGTTAGTGCCACAATCACACGTACCAGCAGTTAGTGCCACAATCACACGTAGCCAACAGTTAGTGACACAATCACACGTACCCAACAGTTAGTGACACAATCACAAGTTCCAACAGTTAGTGACACAATCACACGTACCAGCAGTTAGTGACACAATCACACGTACCCAACAGTTAGTGACACAATCACAAGTTCCAACAGTTAGTGACACAATCACACGTACCAGCAGTTAGTGACACAATCACACGTACCCAACAGTTAGTGACACAATTACACGTACCCAATAGATAATGACACAATTACACGTACCCAATAGTTAGTGACACAATCACACGTACCCAATAGTTAGTGACACAATCACACATTTCCAGCAGTTAGTGACACAATCACACGTACCCAATAGTTAGTGACACAATTACACGTACCCAATAGTTAGTGACACAATCACACGTACCCAATAGTTAGTGACACAATCACACATTTCCAGCAGTTAGTGACACAATCACACGCACCCAATAGTTAGTGACACAATCACAAGTACCAACAGTTAGTGACACAATCACAAGTACCAACAGTTAGTGCCACAATCACACGTACCAGCAGTTAGTGACACAATCACAAGTACCCAACAGTTAGTGACACAATTACACGTACCCAATAGTTAGTGACACAATCACACGTACCCAATAGTTAGTGACACAATCACACATTTCCAGCAGTTAGTGACACAATCACACGTACCCAATAGTTAGTGACACAATTACACGTACCCAATAGTTAGTGACACAATCACACGTACCCAATAGTTAGTGACACAATCACACATTTCCAGCAGTTAGTGACACAATCACACGTACCCAATAGTTAGTGACACAATCACACGTACCCGACAGTTAGTGACACAATTACACGTACCCAACAGTTAGTGACACAATCACACGCACCCAATAGTTAGTGACACAATCACAAGTACCAACAGTTAGTGACACAATCACACGTACCAGCAGTTAGTGACACAATCACACGTACCCAACAGTTAGTGACACAATCACACGCACCCAATAGTTAGTGACACAATCACAAGTACCAACAGTTAGTGACACAATCACACGTACCAGCAGTTAGTGACACAATCACACGTACCCAACAGTTAGTGACACAATCACACGTACTCAACAGTTAGTGACACAATTACACGTACCCAGCAGTTAGTGACACAATCACAAGTACCAACAGTTAGTGACACAATCACACGTACCAGCAGTTAGTGACACAATTACACGTACCCAACAGTTAGTGACACAATCACACGTAGCCAACAGTTAGTGACACAATCACACGTACCCAACAGTTAGTGACACAATCACAAGTTCCAACAGTTAGTGACACAATCACACGTACCAGCAGTTAGTGACACAATCACACGTACCCAACAGTTAGTGACACAATCACAAGTTCCAACAGTTAGTGACACAATCACACGTACCAGCAGTTAGTGACACAATCACACGTACCCAACAGTTAGTGACACAATTACACGTACCCAATAGATAATGACACAATTACACGTACCCAATAGTTAGTGACACAATCACAAGTACCAACAGTTAGTGACACAATCACACGTACCCAACAGTTAGTGACACAATTACACGTACCCAATAGATAATGACACAATTACACGTACCCAATAGTTAGTGACACAATCACACGTACCCAATAGTTAGTGACACAATCACACATTTCCAGCAGTTAGTGACACAATCACACGTACCCAATAGTTAGTGACACAATTACACGTACCCAATAGTTAGTGACACAATCACACGTACCCAATAGTTAGTGACACAATCACACATTTCCAGCAGTTAGTGACACAATCACACGTACCCAATAGTTAGTGACACAATCACACGTACCCGACAGTTAGTGACACAATTACACGTACCCAACAGTTAGTGACACAATCACACGCACCCAATAGTTAGTGACACAATCACAAGTACCAACAGTTAGTGACACAATCACACGTACCAGCAGTTAGTGACACAATCACACGTACCCAACAGTTAGTGACACAATCACACGTACTCAACAGTTAGTGACACAATTACACGTACCCAATAGTTAGTGACACAATCACAAGTACCCAATAGTTAGTGACACAATCACACATTTCCAGCAGTTAGTGACACAATCACACGTACCCAATAGATAATGACACAATTACACGTACCCAATAGTTAGTGACACAATCACACGTACCCAATAGTTAGTGACACAATCACACATTTCCAGCAGTTAGTGACACAATCACACGTACCCAATAGTTAGTGACACAATTACACGTACCCAATAGTTAGTGACACAATCACACGTACCCAATAGTTAGTGACACAATCACACATTTCCAGCAGTTAGTGACACAATCACACGTACCCAATAGTTAGTGACACAATCACACGTACCCGACAGTTAGTGACACAATCACAAGTTCCAACAGTTAGTGACACAATCACACGTACCCAACAGTTAGTGACACAATCACAAGTTCCAACAGTTAGTGACACAATCACACGTACCAGCAGTTAGTGACACAATCACACGTACCCAACAGTTAGTGACACAATTACACGTACCCAATAGATAATGACACAATTACACGTACCCAATAGTTAGTGACACAATCACACGTACCCAATAGTTAGTGACACAATCACACATTTCCATCAGTTAGTGACACAATCACACGTACCCAATAGTTAGTGACACAATTACACGTACCCAATAGTTAGTGACACAATCACACGTACCCAATAGTTAGTGACACAATCACACATTTCCAGCAGTTAGTGACACAATCACACGTACCCAATAGTTAGTGACACAATCACACGTACCCGACAGTTAGTGACACAATTACACGTACCCAACAGTTAGTGACACAATCACACGCACCCAATAGTTAGTGACACAATCACAAGTACCCAATAGTTAGTGACACAATCACACGTACCCAACAGTTAGTGACACAATCACAAGTTCCAACAGTTAGTGACACAATCACACGTACCAGCAGTTAGTGACACAATCACACGTACCCAACAGTTAGTGACACAATTACACGTACCCAATAGATAATGACACAATTACACGTACCCAATAGTTAGTGACACAATCACACGTACCCAATAGTTAGTGACACAATCACACATTTCCAGCAGTTAGTGACACAATCACACGTACCCAATAGATAATGACACAATTACACGTACCCAATAGTTAGTGACACAATCACACGTACCCAATAGTTAGTGACACAATCACACATTTCCAGCAGTTAGTGACACAATCACACGTACCCAATAGTTAGTGACACAATCACACGTACCCGACAGTTAGTGACACAATCACAAGTTCCAACAGTTAGTGACACAATCACACGTACCCAACAGTTAGTGACACAATCACAAGTTCCAACAGTTAGTGACACAATCACACGTACCAGCAGTTAGTGACACAATCACACGTACCCAACAGTTAGTGACACAATTACACGTACCCAATAGATAATGACACAATTACACGTACCCAATAGTTAGTGACACAATCACACGTACCCAATAGTTAGTGACACAATCACACATTTCCAGCAGTTAGTGACACAATCACACGTACCCAATAGTTAGTGACACAATTACACGTACCCAATAGTTAGTGACACAATCACACGTACCCAATAGTTAGTGACACAATCACACATTTCCAGCAGTTAGTGACACAATCACACGTACCCAATAGTTAGTGACACAATCACACGTACCCGACAGTTAGTGACACAATTACATGTACCCAACAGTTAGTGACACAATCACACGCACCCAATAGTTAGTGACACAATCACAAGTACCAACAGTTAGTGACACAATCACAAGTTCCAACAGTTAGTGACACAATCACACGTACCAGCAGTTAGTGACACAATCACACGTACCCAACAGTTAGTGACACAATTACACGTACCCAATAGATAATGACACAATTACACGTACCCAATAGTTAGTGACACAATCACACGTACCCAATAGTTAGTGACACAATCACACATTTCCAGCAGTTAGTGACACAATCACACGTACCCAATAGTTAGTGACACAATTACACGTACCCAATAGTTAGTGACACAATCACACGTACCCAATAGTTAGTGACACAATCACACATTTCCAGCAGTTAGTGACACAATCACACGTACCCAATAGTTAGTGACACAATCACACGTACCCGACAGTTAGTGACACAATTACACGTACCCAACAGTTAGTGACACAATCACACGCACCCAATAGTTAGTGACACAATCACAAGTACCAACAGTTAGTGACACAATCACACGTACCAGCAGTTAGTGACACAATCACACGTACCCAACAGTTAGTGACACAATCACACGTACTCAACAGTTAGTGACACAATTACACGTACCCAGCAGTTAGTGACACAATCACAAGTACCAACAGTTAGTGACACAATCACACGTACCAGCAGTTAGTGACACAATTACACGTACCCAACAGTTAGTGACACAATCACACGTAGCCAACAGTTAGTGACACAATCACACGTACCCAACAGTTAGTGACACAATCACAAGTTCCAACAGTTAGTGACACAATCACACGTACCAGCAGTTAGTGACACAATCACACGTACCCAACAGTTAGTGACACAATCACAAGTTCCAACAGTTAGTGACACAATCACACGTACCAGCAGTTAGTGACACAATCACATGTACCCAACAGTTAGTGACACAATTACACGTACCCAATAGATAATGACACAATTACACGTACCCAATAGTTAGTGACACAATCACACGTACCCAATAGTTAGTGACACAATCACACATTTCCAGCAGTTAGTGACACAATCACACGTACCCAATAGTTAGTGACACAATTACACGTACCCAATAGTTAGTGACACAATCACACGTACCCAATAGTTAGTGACACAATCACACATTTCCAGCAGTTAGTGACACAATCACACGCACCCAATAGTTAGTGACACAATCACAAGTACCAACAGTTAGTGACACAATCACACGTACCAGCAGTTAGTGACACAATCACACGTACCAGCAGTTAGTGACACAATCACACGTAGCCAACAGTTATTTACACAATCACAAGTAACAATCAGTTAGTGCCACAATCACAAGTACCAACAGTTAGTGACACAATCACACGTACCCGACAGTTAGTGACACAATTACACGTACCCAACAGTTAGTGACACAATCACACGCACCCAATAGTTAGTGACACAATCACAAGTACCAACAGTTAGTGACACAATCACACGTACCAGCAGTTAGTGACACAATCACACGTACCCAACAGTTAGTGACACAATCACACGTACTCAACAGTTAGTGACACAATTACACGTACCCAGCAGTTAGTGACACAATCACAAGTACCAACAGTTAGTGACACAATCACACGTACCAGCAGTTAGTGACACAATTACACGTACCCAACAGTTAGTGACACAATCACACGTACCCAACAGTTAGTGACACAATTACACGTACCCAACAGTTAGTGACACAATCACACGTACCCAACAGTTAGTGACACAATCACACGTACCCAACAGTTAGTGACACAATCTACACACCCAGCAGTTAGTGACACAATCACACGCACCCAACAGTTAGTGACACAATTACACGTACCCAATAGTTAGTGACACAATCACACGTACCCAACAGTTAGTGACACAATCACACGTACCCAACAGATAGTGACACAATTACACGTACCCAATAGTTAGTGACACAATCACAAGTACCAACAGTTAGTGACACAATTACACGTACCCAACAGTTAGTGACACAATCACACGTACCCAACAGTTAGTGACACAATCACACGTACCCAACAGTTAGTGACACAATCTACACACCCAGCAGTTAGTGACACAATCACACGCACCCAACAGTTAGTGACACAATTACACGTACCCAATAGTTAGTGAACAATCACAAGTACCCAGCAGTTAGTGACACAATCACACGTACCCAACAGTTAGTGACACAATTACACGTACCCAATAGTTAGTGACACAATCACACGTACCCAATAGTTAGTGACACAATCACAAGTACCCAGCAGTTAGTGCCACAATCACACGTACCCAACAGTTAGTGACACAATCACACGTACCCAATAGTTAGTGACACAATCACAAGTACCAACAGTTAGTGACACAATTACACGTACCCAACAGTTAGTGCCACAATCACAAGTACCAACAGTTAGTGACACAATCACACGTACCCAACAGTTAGTGACACAATCACACGTACCCAACAGTTAGTACCACAATCACACGTACCAGCAGTTAGTGACACAATCACACGTACCAGCAGTTAGTGACACAATCACAAGTACCAATCAGTTAGTGCCACAATCACAAGTACCAACAGTTAGTGACACAATCACACGTACCAGCAGTTAGTGACACAATCACACGTACCCAACAGTTAGTGACACAATCACACGTACCCAACAGTTAGTACCACAATCACACGTACCAGCAGTTAGTGACACAATCACACGTACCAGCAGTTAGTGACACAATCACAAGTACCAATCAGTTAGTGCCACAATCACAAGTACCAACAGTTAGTCACACAATCACACGTACCAGCAGTTAGTGACACAATCACACGTACCTGCAGTTAGTGACACAATCACAAGTTCCAACAGTTAGTGACACAATCACACGTACCCAACAGTTAGTGACACAATTACACGTACCCAATAGATAGTGACACAATTACACGTACCCAATAGTTAGTGACACAATTACACGTACCCAATAGTTAGTGACACAATCACACATTTCCAGCAGTTAGTGCCACAATCACACGTAGCCAACAGTTAGTGACATAATCACAAGTAACAATCAGGTAGTGCCACAATCACAAGTACCAACAGTTAGTGACACAATCACACGTACCAGCAGTTAGTGACACAATCACACGTACCCAACAGTTAGTGACACAATTACACGTACCCAACAGTTAGTGACACAATCACACGCACCCAATAGTTAGTGACACAATCACAAGTACCAACAGTTAGTGACACAATCACACGTACCAGCAGTTAGTGACACAATCACACGTACCCAACAGTTAGTGACACAATTACACGTACCCAATAGTTAGTGACACAATCACACGTACCCAATAGTTAGTGACACAATCACACGTACCCAATAGTTAGTGACACAATTACACGTACCCAACAGTTAGTGACACAATCACACGCACCCAATAGTTAGTGACACAATCACAAGTACCAACAGTTAGTGACACAATCACACGTACCCAACAGTTAGTGACACAATTACACGTACCCAATAGATAGTGACACAATTACACGTACCCAATAGTTAGTGACACAATTACACGTACCCAATAGTTAGTGACACAATCACACATTTCCAGCAGTTAGTGCCACAATCACACGTACCAGCAGTTAGTGACACAATTACACGTACCCAATAGTTAGTGACACAATCACACGTACCCAACAGTTAGTGACACAATTACACGTACCCAACAGTTAGTGACACAATCACACGTACCCAACAGTTAGTGACACAATCACACGTACCCAATAGTTAGTGACACAATTACACGTACCCAATAGTTAGTGACACAATCACACATTTCCAGCAGTTAGTGCCACAATCACACGTACCAGCAGTTAGTGCCACAATTACACGTACCCAATAGATAGTGACACAATTACACGTACCCAATAGTTAGTGACACAATTACACGTACCCAATAGTTAGTGACAAAATTACACGTACCCAATAGTTAGTGACACAATCACACATTTCCAGCAGTTAGTGCCACAATCACACGTACCAGCAGTTAGTGCCACAATCACACGTAGCCAATAGATAGTGACACAATTACACGTACCCAATAGTTAGTGACACAATTACACGTACCCAATAGTTAGTGACACTATCACACATTTCCAGCAGTTAGTGCCACAATCACACGTACCAGCAGTTAGTGCCACAATCACACGTAGCCAACAGTTAGTGACACAATCACACGTACCCAACAGTTAGTGACACAATCACAAGTTCCAACAGTTAGTGACACAATCACACGTACCAGCAGTTAGTGACACAATCACACGTACCCAACAGTTAGTGACACAATCACAAGTTCCAACAGTTAGTGACACAATCACACGTACCAGCAGTTAGTGACACAATCACACGTACCCAACAGTTAGTGACACAATTACACGTACCCAATAGATAATGACACAATTACACGTACCCAATAGTTAGTGACACAATCACACGTACCCAATAGTTAGTGACACAATCACACATTTCCAGCAGTTAGTGCCACAATCACACGTAGCCAACAGTTATTTACACAATCACAAGTAACAATCAGTTAGTGCCACAATCACACGTACCCGACAGTTAGTGACACAATCACACGCACCCAATAGTTAGTGACACAATCACACGTACCCGACAGTTAGTGACACAATCACAAGTACCAACAGTTAGTGACACAATCACACGTACCCGACAGTTAGTGCCACAATCACACGCACCCAATAGTTAGTGACACAATCACAAGTACCAACAGTTAGTGACACAATCACACGTACCCGACAGTTAGTGACACAATTACACGTACCCAACAGTTAGTGACACAATCACACGCACCCAATAGTTAGTGACACAATCACAAGTACCAACAGTTAGTGACACAATCACACGTACCAGCAGTTAGTGACACAATCACACGTACCAGCAGTTAGTGACACAATCACACGTACCAGCAGTTAGTGACACAATCACACGTACCCAACAGTTAGTGACACAATCACACGTACTCAACAGTTAGTGACACAATTACACGTACCCAGCAGTTAGTGACACAATCACAAGTACCAACAGTTAGTGACACAATCACACGTACCAGCAGTTAGTGACACAATTACACGTACCCAACAGTTAGTGACACAATCACACGTACCCAACAGTTAGTGACACAATTACACGTACCCAACAGTTAGTGACACAATCACACGTACCCAACAGTTAGTGACACAATCACACGTACCCAACAGTTAGTGACACAATCTACACACCCAGCAGTTAGTGACACAATCACACGCACCCAACAGTTAGTGACACAATTACACGTACCCAATAGTTAGTGACACAATCACACGTACCCAACAGTTAGTGACACAATCACACGTACCCAACAGATAGTGACACAATTACACGTACCCAATAGTTAGTGACACAATCACAAGTACCAACAGTTAGTGACACAATTACACGTACCCAACAGTTAGTGACACAATCACACGTACCCAACAGTTAGTGACACAATCACACGTACCCAACAGTTAGTGACACAATCTACACACCCAGCAGTTAGTGACACAATCACACGCACCCAACAGTTAGTGACACAATTACACGTACCCAATAGTTAGTGACACAATCACACGTACCCAGCAGTTAGTGACACAATCACACGTACCCAACAGTTAGTGACACAATCACACGTACCCAACAGATAGTGACACAATTACACGTACCCAATAGTTAGTGACACAATCACAAGTACCAACAGTTAGTGACACAATCACACGTACCAGCAGTTAGTGACACAATCACACGTACCCAACAGTTAGTGACACAATCACACGTACCCAACAGTTAGTGACACAATCACACGTACCCAACAGATAGTGACACAATTACACGTACCCAATAGTTAGTGACACAATCACAAGTACCAACAGTTAGTGACACAATCACACGTACCAGCAGTTAGTGACACAATCACACGTACCCAGCAGTTAGTGACACAATCACACGTACCCAACAGTTAGTGACACAATCACACGTACCCAACAGATAGTGACACAATTACACGTACCCAATAGTTAGTGACACAATCACAAGTACCAACAGTTAGTGACACAATCACACGTACCAGCAGTTAGTGACACAATCACACGTACCCAACAGTTAGTGACACAATCACACGTACCCAACAGTTAGTGACACAATCACACGTACCCAACAGATAGTGACACAATTACACGTACCCAATAGTTAGTGACACAATCACACGTACCCAGCAGTTAGTGACACAATCACACGTACCCAACAGTTAGTGACACAATCACACGTACCAGCAGTTAGTGACACAATCACACGTACCCAACAGTTAGTGACACAATCACACGTACCCGATAGTTAGTGACACAATCACACGTACCCAATAGTTAATGACACAATCACACATTTCCAGCAGTTAGTGACACAATCACACATTTCCAGCAGTTAGTTACTCAATCACAAGTACCAATCAGTTAGTGACACAATCACAAGTACCAACAGTTAGTGACACAATCACAAGTACCAACAGTTAGTGACACAATCACACATTTCCAGCAGTTAGTGACACAATCACACGTACCAGCAGTTAGTGACACAATCACACGTACCCAACAGTTAGTGACACAATTACACGTACCCAACAGTTAGAGACACAATCACACGTACCCAACAGTTAGTGACACAATCACACGTACCCAATAGTTAGTGACACAATCACACGTACCCAACAGTTAGTGACACAATCACACGTACCCAATAGTTAGTGACACAATCAAAAGTACCAACAGTTAGTGACACAATCACACGTACCCAACAGTTAGTGACACAATTACAAGTACCAATCAGTTAGTGACACAATCACAAGTACCCAGCAGTTAGTGACACAATTACACGTACCCAATAGTTAGTGACACAATCAAAAGTACCAACAGTTAGTGACACAATTACACGTACCCAACAGTTAGTGACACAATTACAAGTACCAGCAGTTAGTGACACAATCACAAGTACCAACAGTTAGTGACACAATCACTAGTACCCAGCAGTTAGTGACACAATCACAAGTACCAATCAGTTAGTGACACAATCACAAGTACCAACAGTTAGTGACACAATCACTAGTACCCAGCAGTTAGTGACACAATCACAAGTACCAATCAGTTAGTGACACAATCACAAGTACCCAGCAGTTAGTGACACAATTACACGTACCCAATAGTTAGTGACACAATCACAAGTACCAACAGATAGTGACACAATTACACGTACCCAATAGTTAGTGACACAATCACAGTACCCAATAGTTAATGACACAATCTACACACCCATCAGTTAGTGCCACAATCACAAGTACCCAGCAGTTAGTGACACAATTACACGTACCCAATAGTTAGTGACACAATCACAAGTACCAACAGTTAGTGACACAATCACACGTACCCAACAGTTAGTGACACAATCACACGTACCCAACAGTTAATGACATAATCTACACACCCATCAGTTAGTGACACAATCACACGTACCCAATAGTTAGTGACACAATAACAAGTACCAACAGTTAGTGACACAATCACACGTACCCAACAGTTAATGACATAATCTACACACCCATCAGTTAGTGACACAATCACACGTACCCAATAGTTAGTGACACAATAACAAGTACCAACAGTTAGTGATACAATCACACGTATCCAACAGTTAGTGACACAATCACACGTACCCAGCAGTTAGTGACACAATCACACGTACCAGCAGTTAGTGACACAATCACACGTACCCAACAGTTAATGACATAATCTACACACCCATCAGTTAGTGACACAATCACAAGTACCCAACAGTTAATGACATAATCTACACACCCATCAGTTAGTGACACAATCACAAGTTCCAACAGTTAGTGACACAATCACACGTACCCAACAGTTAGTGACACAATCACACGTACGCAGCAGTTAGTGACACAATCACACGTACCCAATAGTTAGTGACACAATCACACGTACCCAATAGTTAGTGACACAATTACACGTACCCAACAGTTAGTGACACAATCACACGCACCCAATAGTTAGTGACACAATCACAAGTACCAACAGTTAGTGACACAATCACACGTACCCAACAGTTAGTGACACAATTACACGTACCCAATAGATAGTGACACAATTACACGTACCCAATAGTTAGTGACACAATTACACGTACCCAATAGTTAGTGACACAATCACACATTTCCAGCAGTTAGTGCCACAATCACACGTACCAGCAGTTAGTGACACAATTACACGTACCCAATAGTTAGTGACACAATCACACGTACCCAACAGTTAGTGACACAATTACACGTACCCAACAGTTAGTGACACAATCACACGTACCCAACAGTTAGTGACACAATCACACGTACCCAATAGTTAGTGACACAATTACACGTACCCAATAGTTAGTGACACAATCACACATTTCCAGCAGTTAGTGCCACAATCACACGTACCAGCAGTTAGTGCCACAATTACACGTACCCAATAGATAGTGACACAATTACACGTACCCAATAGTTAGTGACACAATTACACGTACCCAATAGTTAGTGACAAAATTACACGTACCCAATAGTTAGTGACACAATCACACATTTCCAGCAGTTAGTGCCACAATCACACGTACCAGCAGTTAGTGCCACAATCACACGTAGCCAATAGATAGTGACACAATTACACGTACCCAATAGTTAGTGACACAATTACACGTACCCAATAGTTAGTGACACTATCACACATTTCCAGCAGTTAGTGCCACAATCACACGTACCAGCAGTTAGTGCCACAATCACACGTAGCCAACAGTTAGTGACACAATCACACGTACCCAACAGTTAGTGACACAATCACAAGTTCCAACAGTTAGTGACACAATCACACGTACCAGCAGTTAGTGACACAATCACACGTACCCAACAGTTAGTGACACAATCACAAGTTCCAACAGTTAGTGACACAATCACACGTACCAGCAGTTAGTGACACAATCACACGTACCCAACAGTTAGTGACACAATTACACGTACCCAATAGATAATGACACAATTACACGTACCCAATAGTTAGTGACACAATCACACGTACCCAATAGTTAGTGACACAATCACACATTTCCAGCAGTTAGTGCCACAATCACACGTAGCCAACAGTTATTTACACAATCACAAGTAACAATCAGTTAGTGCCACAATCACACGTACCCGACAGTTAGTGACACAATCACACGCACCCAATAGTTAGTGACACAATCACACGTACCCGACAGTTAGTGACACAATCACAAGTACCAACAGTTAGTGACACAATCACACGTACCCGACAGTTAGTGCCACAATCACACGCACCCAATAGTTAGTGACACAATCACAAGTACCAACAGTTAGTGACACAATCACACGTACCCGACAGTTAGTGACACAATTACACGTACCCAACAGTTAGTGACACAATCACACGCACCCAATAGTTAGTGACACAATCACAAGTACCAACAGTTAGTGACACAATCACACGTACCAGCAGTTAGTGACACAATCACACGTACCAGCAGTTAGTGACACAATCACACGTACCAGCAGTTAGTGACACAATCACACGTACCCAACAGTTAGTGACACAATCACACGTACTCAACAGTTAGTGACACAATTACACGTACCCAGCAGTTAGTGACACAATCACAAGTACCAACAGTTAGTGACACAATCACACGTACCAGCAGTTAGTGACACAATTACACGTACCCAACAGTTAGTGACACAATCACACGTACCCAACAGTTAGTGACACAATTACACGTACCCAACAGTTAGTGACACAATCACACGTACCCAACAGTTAGTGACACAATCACACGTACCCAACAGTTAGTGACACAATCTACACACCCAGCAGTTAGTGACACAATCACACGCACCCAACAGTTAGTGACACAATTACACGTACCCAATAGTTAGTGACACAATCACACGTACCCAACAGTTAGTGACACAATCACACGTACCCAACAGATAGTGACACAATTACACGTACCCAATAGTTAGTGACACAATCACAAGTACCAACAGTTAGTGACACAATTACACGTACCCAACAGTTAGTGACACAATCACACGTACCCAACAGTTAGTGACACAATCACACGTACCCAACAGTTAGTGACACAATCTACACACCCAGCAGTTAGTGACACAATCACACGCACCCAACAGTTAGTGACACAATTACACGTACCCAATAGTTAGTGACACAATCACACGTACCCAGCAGTTAGTGACACAATCACACGTACCCAACAGTTAGTGACACAATCACACGTACCCAACAGATAGTGACACAATTACACGTACCCAATAGTTAGTGACACAATCACAAGTACCAACAGTTAGTGACACAATCACACGTACCAGCAGTTAGTGACACAATCACACGTACCCAACAGTTAGTGACACAATCACACGTACCCAACAGTTAGTGACACAATCACACGTACCCAACAGATAGTGACACAATTACACGTACCCAATAGTTAGTGACACAATCACAAGTACCAACAGTTAGTGACACAATCACACGTACCAGCAGTTAGTGACACAATCACACGTACCCAGCAGTTAGTGACACAATCACACGTACCCAACAGTTAGTGACACAATCACACGTACCCAACAGATAGTGACACAATTACACGTACCCAATAGTTAGTGACACAATCACAAGTACCAACAGTTAGTGACACAATCACACGTACCAGCAGTTAGTGACACAATCACACGTACCCAACAGTTAGTGACACAATCACACGTACCCAACAGTTAGTGACACAATCACACGTACCCAACAGATAGTGACACAATTACACGTACCCAATAGTTAGTGACACAATCACACGTACCCAGCAGTTAGTGACACAATCACACGTACCCAACAGTTAGTGACACAATCACACGTACCAGCAGTTAGTGACACAATCACACGTACCCAACAGTTAGTGACACAATCACACGTACCCGATAGTTAGTGACACAATCACACGTACCCAATAGTTAATGACACAATCACACATTTCCAGCAGTTAGTGACACAATCACACATTTCCAGCAGTTAGTTACTCAATCACAAGTACCAATCAGTTAGTGACACAATCACAAGTACCAACAGTTAGTGACACAATCACAAGTACCAACAGTTAGTGACACAATCACACATTTCCAGCAGTTAGTGACACAATCACACGTACCAGCAGTTAGTGACACAATCACACGTACCCAACAGTTAGTGACACAATTACACGTACCCAACAGTTAGAGACACAATCACACGTACCCAACAGTTAGTGACACAATCACACGTACCCAATAGTTAGTGACACAATCACACGTACCCAACAGTTAGTGACACAATCACACGTACCCAATAGTTAGTGACACAATCAAAAGTACCAACAGTTAGTGACACAATTACACGTACCCAACAGTTAGTGACACAATTACAAGTACCAATCAGTTAGTGACACAATCACAAGTACCCAGCAGTTAGTGACACAATTACACGTACCCAATAGTTAGTGACACAATCAAAAGTACCAACAGTTAGTGACACAATTACACGTACCCAACAGTTAGTGACACAATTACAAGTACCAGCAGTTAGTGACACAATCACAAGTACCAACAGTTAGTGACACAATCACTAGTACCCAGCAGTTAGTGACACAATCACAAGTACCAATCAGTTAGTGACACAATCACAAGTACCAACAGTTAGTGACACAATCACTAGTACCCAGCAGTTAGTGACACAATCACAAGTACCAATCAGTTAGTGACACAATCACAAGTACCCAGCAGTTAGTGACACAATTACACGTACCCAATAGTTAGTGACACAATCACAAGTACCAACAGTTAGTGACACAATCACACGTACCCAACAGTTAGTGACACAATCACAAGTACCCAGCAGTTAGTGACACAATCACAAGTACCAATCAGTTAGTGACACAATCACAAGTACCCAGCAGTTAGTGACACAATTACACGTACCCAATAGTTAGTGACACAATCACAAGTACCAACAGTTAGTGACACAATCACACGTACCCAATAGTTAGTGACACAATCAAAAGTACCAACAGTTAGTGACACAATTACACGTACCCAATAGTTAGTGACACAATCAAAAGTACCAACAGTTAGTGACACAATTACACGTACCCAACAGTTAGTGACACAATTACAAGTACCAGCAGTTAGTGACACAATCACAAGTACCAACAGTTAGTGACACAATCACTAGTACCCAGCAGTTAGTGACACAATCACACGTACCCAACAGTTAGTGACACAATTACAAGTACCAGCAGTTAGTGACACAATCACAAGTACCAACAGTTAGTGACACAATCACTAGTACCCAGCAGTTAGTGACACAATCACAAGTACCAATCAGTTAGTGACACAATCACAAGCACCCATCAGTTAGTGACACAATTACACGTACCCAATAGTTAGTGACACAATCACAAGTACCAACAGTTAGTGACACAATCACACGTACCCAACAGTTAGTGACACAATCACAAGTACCCAGCAGTTAGTGACACAATCACAAGTACCCAACAGTTAGTGACACAATCACAAGTACCCAGCAGTTAGTGACAAAATTAGAAGTACCAGCAGTTAGTGACACAATTACAAGTACCAGCAGTTAGTGACACAATCTACACACCCAGCAGTTAGTGACACAATCACACGTACCCAACAGTTAGTGACACAATCACACGTACCCAATAGTTAATTACACAATCTACACACCCAGCAGTTAGTGACATAATCACAAGTACCCAACAGTTAATGACATAATCTACACACCCAGCAGTTAGTGACACAATTACAAGTACCAGCAGTTAGTGACACAATCTACACACCCAGCAGTTAGTGACACAATCACACGTACCCAACAGTTAGTGACACAATCACACGTACCCAATAGTTAATGACATAATCTACACACCCATCAGTTAGTGACACAATCACAAGTACCCAATAGTTAGTGACACAATTACACGTACCCAATAGTTAGTGACACAATCACAAGTACCCAGCAGTTAGTGGCACAATTACACGTACCCAATAGTTAGTGACACAATCACAAGTACCAACAGTTAGTGACACAATCACACGTACCCAACAGTTAGTGACACAATCACAAGTACCCAGCAGTTAGTGGCACAATTACACGTACCCAATAGTTAGTGACACAATCACAAGTACCAACAGTTAGTGACACAATCACACGTACCCAACAGTTAGTGACACAATCACAAGTACCCAGCAGTTAGTGACACAATTACACGTACCCAATAGTTAGTGACACAATCACAAGTACCAACAGTTAGTGACACAATCACACGTACCCAATAGTTAGTGACACAATCACAAGTACCCAACAGTTAGTGACACAATCACAAGTACCCAGCAGTTAGTGACACAATTACACGTACCCAATTGTTAGTGACACAATCACAAGTACCAACAGTTAGTGACACAATCACACGTACCCAACAGTTAGTGACACAATCACACGTACCCAATAGTTAATGACACAATCTACACACCCATCAGTTAGTGCCACAATCACAAGTACCCAGCAGTTAGTGACACAATTACACGTACCCAATAGTTAGTGACACAATCACAAGTACCAACAGTTAGTGACACAATCACACGTACCCAACAGTTAGTGACACAATCACACGTACCCAACAGTTAATGACATAATCTACACACCCATCAGTTAGTGACACAATCACACGTACCCAATAGTTAGTGACACAATAACAAGTACCAACAGTTAGTGACACAATCACACGTACCCAACAGTTAATGACATAATCTACACACCCATCAGTTAGTGACACAATCACACGTACCCAATAGTTAGTGACACAATAACAAGTACCAACAGTTAGTGATACAATCACACGTATCCAACAGTTAGTGACACAATCACACGTACCCAGCAGTTAGTGACACAATCACACGTACCAGCAGTTAGTGACACAATCACACGTACCCAACAGTTAATGACATAATCTACACACCCATCAGTTAGTGACACAATCACAAGTACCCAACAGTTAATGACATAATCTACACACCCATCAGTTAGTGACACAATCACAAGTTCCAACAGTTAGTGACACAATCACACGTACCCAACAGTTAGTGACACAATCACACGTACGCAGCAGTTAGTGACACAATCACACGTACCAGCAGTTAGTGACACAATCACACGTACCCAACAGTTAATGACATAATCTACACACCCATCAGTTAGTGACACAATCACACGTACCCAATAGTTAGTGACACAATCACAAGTACCAACAGTTAGTGACACAATCACACGTACCCAACAGTTAGTGACACAATCACACGTACCCAGCCGTTAGTGACACAATCACACGTACCAACAGTTAGTGACACAATCACACGTACCCAGCAGTTAGTGACACAATCACACGTACCAGCAGTTAGTGACACAATCACACGTACCCAACAGTTAATGACATAATCTACACACCCATCAGTTAGTGACACAATCACACGTACCCAATAGTTAGTGACACAATCACAAGTACCAACAGTTAGTGACACAATCACACGTACCCAACAGTTAGTGACGCAATCACACGTACCCAGAAGTTGGTGACACAATCACACGTACCCAATAGTTAATGACACAATCACACATTTCCAGCAGTTAGTGACACAATCACACATTTCCAGCAGTTAGTTACTCAATCACAAGTACCAATCAGTTAGTGACACAATCACAAGTACCAACAGTTAGTGACACAATCACAAGTACCAACAGTTAGTGACACAATCACACATTTCCAGCAGTTAGTGACACAATCACACGTACCAGCAGTTAGTGACACAATCACACGTACCCAACAGTTAGTGACACAATTACACGTACCCAACAGTTAGAGACACAATCACACGTACCCAACAGTTAGTGACACAATCACACGTACCCAATAGTTAGTGACACAATCACACGTACCCAACAGTTAGTGACACAATCGCACGTACCCAATAGTTAGTGACACAATCACACGTACCCAATAGTTAATGACACAATCTACACACCCATCAGTTAGTGACACAATCACAAGTACCCAGCAGTTAGTGACACAATTACACGTACCCAATAGTTAGTGACACAATCACAAGTACCAACAGTTAGTGACACAATCACACGTACCCAACAGTTAGTGACACAATCACACGTACCCAATAGTTAATGACACAATCACACGTACCCAACAGTTAATGACATAATCTACACACCCAGCAGTTAGTGACACAATCACAAGTACCCAACAGTTAGTGACACAATCACACGTACCCAATAGTTAGTGACACAATCAAAAGTACCAACAGTTAGTGACACAATTACACGTACCCAACAGTTAGTGACACAATTACAAGTACCAATCAGTTAGTGACACAATCACAAGTACCAACAGTTAGTGACACAATCACACGTACCCAACAGTTAGTGACACAATCACACGTACCCAATAGTTAATGACACAATCTACACACCCATCAGTTAGTGACACAATCACAAGTACCCAGCAGTTAGTGACACAATTACACGTACCCAATAGTTAGTGACACAATCACAAGTACCAACAGTTAGTGACACAATCACACGTACCCAACAGTTAGTGACACAATCACACGTACCCAACAGTTAATGACATAATCTACACACCCATCAGTTAGTGACACAATCACACGTACCCAATAGTTAATTACACAATCTACACACCCATCAGTTAGTGACACAATCACAAGTACCCAACAGTTAGTGACACAATCACACGTACCCAATAGTTAGTGACACAATCAAAAGTACCAACAGTTAGTGACACAATTACACGTACCCAACAGTTAGTGACACAATTACAAGTACCAATCAGTTAGTGACACAATCACAAGTACCAACAGTTAGTGACACAATCACACGTACCCAACAGTTAGTGACACAATCACACGTACCCAATAGTTAATGACACAATCTACACACCCATCAGTTAGTGACACAATCACAAGTACCCAGCAGTTAGTGACACAATTACACGTACCCAATAGTTAGTGACACAATCACAAGTACCAACAGTTAGTGACACAATCACACGTACCCAACAGTTAGTGACACAATCACACGTACCCAACAGTTAATGACATAATCTACACACCCATCAGTTAGTGACACAATCACACGTACCCAATAGTTAGTGACACAATAACAAGTACCAACAGTTAGTGACACAATCACACGTATCCAACAGTTAGTGACACAATCACACGTACCCAGCAGTTAGTGACACAATCACACGTACCAGCAGTTAGTGACACAATCACACGTACCCAACAGTTAATGACATAATCTACACACCCATCAGTTAGTGACACAATCACAAGTACCCAACAGTTAATGACATAATCTACACACCCATCAGTTAGTGACACAATCACAAGTTCCAACAGTTAGTGACACAATCACACGTACCCAACAGTTAGTGACACAATCACACTTACGCAGCAGTTAGTGACACAATCACACGTACCAGCAGTTAGTGACACAATCACACGTACCCAACAGTTAATGACATAATCTACACACCCATCAGTTAGTGACACAATCACACGTACCCAATAGTTAGTGACACAATCACAAGTACCAACAGTTAGTGACACAATCACACGTACCCAACAGTTAGTGACACAATCACACGTACCCAGCCGTTAGTGACACAATCACACGTACCAACAGTTAGTGACACAATCACACGTACCCAACAGTTAGTGACACAATCACACGTACCCAGCAGTTAGTGACACAATCACACGTACCAGCAGTTAGTGACACAATCACACGTACCCAACAGTTAATGACATAATCTACACACCCATCAGTTAGTGACACAATCACACGTACCCAATAGTTAGTGACACAATCACAAGTACCAACAGTTAGTGACACAATCACACGTACCCAACAGTTAGTGACACAATCACACGTACCCAGCAGTTGGTGACACAATCACACGTACCAGCAGTTAGTGACACAATCACACGTACCCAACAGTTAATGACATAATCTACACACCCAGCAGTTAGTGACACAATCACAAGTACCCAACAGTTAATGACATAATCTACACACCCAGCAGTTAGTGACACAATTACACGTACCCAACAGTTAGTGACACAATCTACACACCCATCAGTTAGTGACATAATCACAAGTACCCAGCAGGTAGTGACACAATCACAAGTACCCAACAGTTAATGACATAATCTACACACCCAGCAGTTAGTGACACAATCACAAGTACCCAACAGTTAATGACATAATCTACACACCCATCAGTTAGTGACACAATCACAAGTACCCAGCAGTTAGTGACACAATCACAAGTACCCAACAGTTAATGACATAATCTACACACCCAGCAGTTAGTGACACAATCACAAGTACCCAACAGTTAATGACATAATCTACACACCCAGCAGTTAGTGACACAATTACACGTACCCAACAGTTAGTGACACAATCACACGTACCCAGCAGTTAGTGACACAATTACACGTACCCAATAGTTAGTGACACAATCACAAGTACCAACAGTTAGTGACACAATCACACGTACCCAATAGTTAGTGACACAATTACACGTACCCAATAGTTAATGACACAATCTACACACCCATCAGTTAGTGACATAATCACAAGTACCAACAGTTAGTGACACAATCACAAGTACCCAGCAGTTAGTGGCACAATTACACGTACCCAATAGTTAGTGACACAATCACAAGTACCAACAGTTAGTGACACAATCTACACACCCAGCAGTTAATGACACAATCTACACACCCATCAGTTAGTGACATAATCACAAGTACCCAGCAGTTAGTGACAAAATCACAAGTATCGAGCACTTAGTAACACAATATTCCGTATCAACCACCCTGACCAGAATCAGAATTTTGTTGCGAAACTTTATCTAATCTATCTTCCAGATCGGAGTCCTATAGAACTGTTTTCCCGCCGTTACGATGTTCCCACCCAACGCAACTCGTCTACGCTCCCTCAGTCCCAGAGTTGTCTACTCCCCAGCACGTCTAACAACAACCCCATAGTGTTCGTCGGCGACAATCGATTCCGCTCGCTCTCCCCACCGATACAATCCGTGCGACACGGCGACCCCAACCGAACTCGGAAGTTGGTACAGTATAGGAATCAGCAGTCGGCGAGTCCGTTAACTTACTACCAGGGACTGCTGACGACTCCCGCTGCAGTCGCTGCTCCTAGGAGCAGTAGGGAAAATGATTCCACCGTGTGATATTATCATTCAGTTCCCATATGTGGTGCTTTTACTCCAAGAGTTACTCCAAGACTGTGGTTGGAGTGCCATTAATTTCCTGGCGTTCTTGAAGACAACATAAGATGCCGCCCTGTCTATCATTAATTTTGCGGCAATTAATGTATTGCTGTGCCCTAATGATTAACGGTAAATAGATACCGGAGTACATTCAATAATAAGGCAACGATTTTGAATATTTCGTCGGCGAAATTTGCGAACTTCCCTTGTATGTGGCTGCCATTTTTGTACTAGAGTAGCTTGTTTTACAGTAAATATGAGTTTCGTGTTCACCTTACCCAATCTCCTTACCTTACCTTACCTAACCTTAATTCACCTTACCAAGTCTCGATTTTCGCGAACGTTTTTGTGGTTATATATCCTAAATTAATACAAGGCGTTGTAGTTATAGAACGCATTGATGCAATATACATTTTTGTTCGCAAAACTAAAAACTTTTTTTAATTCAAAATAGTTAACACAATCTAGAACATCTAAAAAATATTTTTCAATCATTATCTGATATCGCGAATTTCGTCGAAGAAATTTCAAAATGGTTGCCTTACTCTAGAAGTACTGTAGTAGTGTACCGTAGTAGCAATACCGGGATAAAGATTAGTGGTTGGCACTTTCTACCACTAAAAACTAAAATATTCCCTATCCCAAAGTGATAAAACCCGTGAACGGCTGAAGTCATAGTGAACTGATTTTGTGGAAACTGGATTGTTATTTATTGTTGTTATTAATTATTATTATTTACAAATTATTTGTTGTTCTAGAATATGTGGCGTTCAATATATCAAACTTTCTTAATGTTTTTATCATAATATAATGTATACAGTATAATTTATCATTTATACGCTGATGACACTCGGATATATATATAATTTTCAAAAGTAACGAAATATCAAATGAGGTGGAAAGTGTCTCGCTGATATCCGCATCTGGGTGACTGTATACTTTCTGAAAGGAAATAACGACAAGACTTATATCCTACTGCTCAAAATCGGGTCAATGTGAAATCAACCCAGATCGGCAACGACAATATTGCATGTAGTTTCTCTGTGAAATCAACCCAGATCGGCAACGACAATATTGCATGTAGTTTCTCTGTGAAATCAACCCAGATCGGCAACGACAATATTGCATGTAGTTTCTCTGTGAAATCAACCCCGATCGGCAACGACAATATTGCATGTAGTTTCTCTGTGAAATCAACCCAGATCGGCAACGACAATATTGCATGTAGTTTCTCTGTGAAATCAACCCCGATCGGCAACGACAATATTGCATGTAGTTTCTCTGTGAACTCAACCCAGATCGGCAACGACAATATTGCATGTAGTTTCTCTGTGAAATCAACCCCGATCGGCAACGACAATATTGCATGTAGTTTCTCTGTGAAATCAACCCAGATCGGCAACGACAATATTGCATGTAGTTTCTCTGTGAAATCAACCCCGATCGGCAACGACAATATTGCATGTAGTTTCTCTGTGAAATCAACCCAGATCGGCAACGACAATATTGCATGTAGTTTCTCTGTGAAATCAACCCAGATCGGCAACGACAATATTGCATGTAGTTTCTCTGTGAAATCAACCCAGATCGGCAACGACAATATTGCATGTAGTTTCTCTGTGAAATCAACCCAGATCGGCAACGACAATATTGCATGTAGTTTCTCTGTGAAATCAACCCCGATCGGCAACGACAATATTGCATGTAGTTTCTCTGTGAAATCAACCCAGATCGGCAACGACAATATTGCATGTAGTTTCTCTGTGAAATCAACCCAGATCGGCAACGACAATATTGCATGTAGTTTCTCTGTGAAATCAACCCAGATCGGCAACGACAATATTGCATGTAGTTTCTCTGTGAAATCAACCCAGATCGGCAACGACAATATTGCATGTAGTTTCTCTGTGAAATCAACCCAGATCGGCAACGACAATATTGCATGTAGTTTCTCTGTGAAATCAACCCAGATCGGCAACGACAATATTGCATGTAGTTTCTCTGTGAAATCAACCCAGATCGGCAACGACAATATTGCATGTAGTTTCTCTGTGAACTCAACCCAGATCGGCAACGACAATATTGCATGTAGTTTCTCTGTGAAATCAACCCAGATCGGCAACGACAATATTGCATGTAGTTTCTCTGTGAAATCAACCCAGATCGGCAACGACAATATTGCATGTAGTTTCTCTGTGAACTCAACCCAGATCGGCAACGACAATATTGCATGTGTTTCTCTGTGAAATCAACCCCGATCGGCAACGACAATATTGCATGTAGTTTCTCTGTGAACTCAACCCAGATCGGCAACGACAATATTGCATGTAGTTTCTCTGTGAAATCAACCCCGATCGGCAACGACAATATTGCATGTAGTTTCTCTGTGAAATCAACCCCGATCGGCAACGACAATATTGCATGTAGTTTCTCTGTGAAATCAACCCAGATCGGCAACGACAATATTGCATGTAGTTTCTCTGTGAAATCAACCCCGATCGGCAACGACAATATTGCATGTAGTTTCTCTGTGAAATCAACCCAGATCGGCAACGACAATATTGCATGTAGTTTCTCTGTGAAATCAACCCCGATCGGCAACGACAATATTGCATGTAGTTTCTCTGTGAACTCAACCCAGATCGGCAACGACAATATTGCATGTAGTTTCTCTGTGAAATCAACCCCGATCGGCAACGACAATATTGCATGTAGTTTCTCTGTGAACTCAACCCAGATCGGCAACGACAATATTGCATGTAGTTTCTCTGTGAAATCAACCCCGATCGGCAACGACAATATTGCATGTAGTTTCTCTGTGAACTCAACCCAGATCGGCAACGACAATATTGCATGTAGTTTCTCTGTGAAATCAACCCCGATCGGCAACGACAATATTGCATGTAGTTTCTCTGCAAAGAATATCCGATTAATTATGTATGGATTCTTGAAAATCTTAAAAAACTGTTTGGTTGTTAGAGAATCTTTCTTCGAAGCACTTATAAAACGTTACCTAAGCAAAGATTCACTTCAGATATTAATACATTGCTTTATTATAAACAATCTAGATATGACAAGAAATGAGCCTAGCGGCCCGTCAAAGAACCGCCTGATCAAACAAGATCAACTAAAATACAGTTAGTTATCGGTTTAGGTTATTTTATTTGCATTCTAGAACCACAGGCCAAAATAAAACTAGCTAGACTAGCCCCACCTACCTTTATTAAAAATTATTACAAATTGTTATGAATATTTGGCGGTCTTTTTACAGCCCTCGCTATGTTTTAGTACTCATTAAACAGAAAATGATCAAAGCCTATGGCGCAATTGGAGCCCTAAAACATTTCCACTTGCTTTCAGTCTAAACCGGTTTAAATATATTTAAAATTCAAATAGCTCCATAATTAATTACTCACATACTACCTGTAATTGGCCTTTTCCTAAGTTAAAAGAAATTGACAAAGTAAAATCTATATTTATTAAACGCATGCTGGGTTATAGATAGGCTACTTCATCCACCGCACTACTAGGATCGGCATGCTGCATTTTTAAGAATGCTGTGCCGGCTTGTCGACAAAATTGCGCCGCCACAACTCCCTATCACCCATGACATTTGATAGATCATCCGCATCTTCAAGGCCAGTGTTCTTTAAGATGCGTCTCAAGAAAGTCATGGGTTGTCCACCATGCTTATTCACTCCATGAGGCTGCCAAAGTACAAGATTATGCACTGGCTGGTCCTCACGGCGAAAGCAATGTCCTGCAAAGCGGAGGCGACTTTGTTCTAGTGTCAAGCTTGCGGGAACCAATGAGACACCTCCAATGTTATATAGTGTCTGGTTGGAGATATGTGCATTGAACTTGACACAATGAACCCGGCGTAGCATTCTTGTGAATGTGCCATCCAAAGATTTGGTGTCCTCAGCAGTTAGTTAGTTAGTTATTGAATTTAATTGAATTGGGATTGAATTGTCATACGGTATATTTCACTGTATTGTTTGTTTAGATTTTGAGTGATCCACATATTTTTGTTTTTTTAAGTATATTTTTTTTATGAATTCCTCGTTATGTTGTTCTATCATTGCAATGAAAGATGTTAAAACAATGCGGGCTAATATAACAACTAAGTTATTAAATTTCTGAATTATCACTGCGGAAATTCGTTCTCCATTTAATCTGAGAACCCATTGAATAACGATGTCATGACGCAAGTTGGTGTTTTCTGGCTACCAAATCTTAATTGTAAAACTTCTTAATAGTCTCTCCTGTACACACGCTAGAATGACAAACCATCCACCATCTGACAAGCCACCCTAGTCGAGCGTGGCGTTGCGTGGTGGGGGTGGGGGACTACGTTTCAACTAAGTTCCATTGCATAAGCACTGCATCAGGGCCGCCTACGGTAATGAGCTTGGAACCCCGAAGGAAACGAACATTAGTAACGTTCCCGCTGGTGAGTTTAGTTTCGAAGAACTGAGCGCGCCGACTGGCGCACGGGTAGCGGTAGATCCGTAGGTATCCCTGCGTGTCCCCAACCGTTAGCACGTCCCGCTGCGGCTCGGCCCTATCGCAGCAGTTCACGTCGACGCCCAGCTGCAGTCCGGGCCATATCCCCGCGACGTGGTAGCCCAGTATGCAGGTGTGCGAGGCCCAATCAACGTCACGTGACTCTACCCCCCTCGCGATCTGTCGCAACTGCGCGGCGTCCCAGTAGTAAATCCTGTAGTCCCCGGTCACAGTCTGCATGTAGGAGTTGTTACCAGACCAGTCGATGTGCGTTACAAACGTGCTATGTCCGGTCAGCTGTCCGCTTTTACGGTACGACGACCCGGCATCCTGCACCTCGAACAAATAAACATTGCAGTCGTGGCTGCTCGCAGCTAAAGCTCGCCCATCAGGACGGAAGGAAAGGCAGTCCAGTTGCTCTATTCCGATCTGGTAGCTTGCCATGTGGATGCCAGAGACGGCGTTGAGAACGATAATTCGTCCCACGGTCGTTCCCAAAGCAATGCTTTTACCTTGTGGATGAAATGACGCTGTTAGACACGGCTTCTCCACCATTGCTTTCCAGATAGGTTTGCGTGAGTCGAAATCCCACAAGATAGCCTGCAGATCATACCCGGCCGTCATAAACTTGGCCTCTGTGGGATGCACGCACAAAGCCCACACATCCTGCGTGTGTCCTTGCACCGTGTATCGAAACTTTGTTTGCATAGATCCCTCTAGAATGGCGTTATGAGTCGTCCCGATGTATATTGAACCATCGAGACCGCCGTCTCGACCCGCCACGATCGTTCGAATCCCTCCGGCGGTCTCCGGCAATGTCCGACCCGACATGGCGCTGGTGAAACCACCCGTGGAGTCCCACGCTATAATCCGCCTGTCGTAACCGCCCCCCGATAGCAGGGTGCCGTCGTCCAACACACATAGAGAGTATAGAGCCTGCTCGTGAGCGTGTTGGATGCGGTGTTTAACTCGGTAGGCGTTGATGTTATCGCAGGACCACACTGTAATAGATCCTGACGAGTCCCCCGTTATTAAACTCTCGTCTGCGGTGAACGCTATGCTCGTTATGTAATCGGGAACATCTGTCCCGAATATGCCGCTCTTTTTATCTCGTAAAAGTTTGCCATCGAGGAGTTTCCAGAAGTATAAATGTTGTTTCCCTGCAGTAATTATTGTTCTCTCGTCGTACGGCTGGAAAGCCCCAAGAACCACCGTCTCTGGGTGAGTTTTCGACCGCGCTAACAATCGTTCTTCGTCCCAACTCCATAGTAACAATGAGTGGTCGCCCTCCCCATCAATAGCTAGTAGCCAATCACCGCGGTTGGATTGTTTCGAGAACATTGCTACTGCGACATCTCCTGTAAACATGTCCTGCGGATAAAAGAACAATTATTTTAAACAATTAAACTACCATTTTAATATACCCACCCACCTTTACACTGTATTGTATTTCAATTTCTTGTCTTCTTTCCGATTGATCTTTTGCATATTTTTTTAATTAGTCAAATTTCAATATTATTCTTATCTATTGTATAATATAATTGTATAATAAGTTGTATCCACACTTATTTCATTTAGGCCATAAAATAGTTGTGGGGCGAGCCACGAAGTTGGCGGAGCCTTAGCGAATTGACACTGTTAGAGGGTGGGTCAATTTATGCAAATAGTTGTCGTCGTCGTCGTCGTCGTCGTTGTCGTCGTCGTCGTCGTCGTCGTCGTCGTCGTTGTCGTCGTCGTCGTTACGATTTTGACATGCTAATAACTTTGTCGGATTTAAAGCTGCCAAGTTGAAAATTTGTAGGTATCAATATGAGCAAAAGTTGAGATTTTTGAGAGACTTTCAGACACCATCAGTGCAATGGTCTCCCGCTAGAGGGCCACATGTCTAAACATTAAATGCCCTCCCATTTCTTTGCTTTTAATCCGTTTAAGCTGAAACTTGGCAGATATGTATTAGACCATTAGCTGTGACTTTCAAAGGAGGCGAATCCATCTGCAGTTCTCCAGTCTGCCGCTAGAGGGCCAAATGTCTGAAAGTGAAATCGTTGTCGTCGTTATGATATTGACATGCTTATAACTTTGTCGAATTTAAAGCTGCCAAGTTGAAAATTTGTTTTGTTGAAAATCAGTTCAACAGTCACCCGCTATAGGACTACTTTATGCCTGAAAGTGAATAGATTCTCCCGTCTCATTGATTTTAATCAGTTTAAGCTGAATCTTGCCATATATTCTGGACCACATGCTGCGTCTTTGTGGGGGGGGGGGGGGGGGGGGGGGAGAGATTTAATCGGTCTGCCGCTATACGACGAAATTTCTGAAAGTGAGATCCGTCTCTCATTTCGTTATCCGTTATTCAAGATGAAACTTGGCCGATGTACGTATGTACTATTCATCCATAGGCTGTGTCTTTGTGGGGCTGGAGACCCTAATCCATCTTCAGTTCTCACTATACCGCTAGAGTCAGAAATGTCTGAATAGAAATGAAAGAGGTAAAAAGTGATTAGGCGAAATCTGCTTAAAATTTGCTAATACAGTAATACTTTCGAATTAGTACTTAAATTAAATTTAAGTCACGTGCTGCGCGAAGGCCCCACTTCGTGTAACTTATACAGGTAAATCAAATCTTTCAGTTTGCCTCTACCAACCATACATCATTCATTACTTTACCGGGACTTTTCTATTGTTAATGTTATCTTATTTTTAATAAGATTATTAGTTATTAAAAGAATTACACGCACAAATGTAACAAACTTTATTGCTCGCGAACTCTGTCATCTATATTACCGGTAATTCAAATTTGAAAGAGATTTTCACTAAATTAATGTCAAAATTACTAAAAATAATCACTCACACTAAATAATTTATTAATCATTAAAAAACATTGTAAATCCACTAAAATTAATGATTTATCACTAAAGACAATCATTTATTCACTAAATATAATCATTATTATTTATTAAATAAAATATTTACAATCACTACATCATCACACCAAATACCATCATATTGTTAGGCCCGCTACTTGAATTGTCTTGGTTGTTTCATTGTGTCACGATAAGTTCCTTGGGGTAGTACGACCTGCCGCTCAGGTTCCACCGCGATATGTCACCAGGGGCGAAAGGTTCCTGCTGAAGTATTAGATTCCTTAGAAGAAAGGATCACGTTTGTAGAGGAGCAGGATACAGAGGCAGCGATAGGGGAACCAAACCAATAAACGAAAGTTAACGTGCAGGTTAGTAAAGAGTTACAATTAGGAAAAGATTTAACTAGGTTTAAAAAGGTTAAAAAAAAAAGGTTTAACTTTAAAGGGTAGAAATTACGTCCGTTAGGTTCTGCAGCGTTAGTTCCTTCGATTTTCAGGGAAAGGAACAGATTACAGTGACATGTTATTCTAACAAAACAATAAATGAAAGTCATTAAATCGTTTTCTAGAATTCAGTTGTAAATCAGTTGTAAATAAAAATACAACATGCTACAAAATATTTATAATACAAATACACGCAGGACCTAATGGGAGCAGAGATGGGGGCCGGTTTTTCACGACCCGGGCCCGTGCCCGTTAATTTTAATTTTCTAAAAATTACAGCATAAAATAAAATTTTAACTTTTATGATCAATTTGTATACACTGATTCAAATTACAATATCACTTTGTCATCGTGAGCCACTGATCTGGTAGTTTGTGGATTAGACGATACACACGTTGTGTAGGTCTGCCATGTTTACATTTACTGTATGTTTGTTGTTTAAAATGAAATAATGTGCGTGCCTCATCGTTTTAGTTTCGATTACTAACTACTATCAGTCTGTGTCAGACAGTATCTCAATTTCGATTCAATTGTTTATTTATAACAAAATTAAACAAAAACGCAACAAAAATAAAACAGTAACAAAGTTAAACAAAGACAAAAATAAATGATAAAACAACCCTAGTTATAATAAAATAAAATATACATGATAAAAAAATACATCATTTTGTGATAAAAAAAAGTGTAACAAAAATTTTCATATTTTTGTGTTTTGTTAACTGGATAATATAATTATTCAACAATAGCGGGCTTTCCAATAATTAGAATGTGGCCCAAACCCGGCCTGGCCCGGCCCGTGTCCATCTCTGAATGGGAATGACCAAAGGACCCAATGACGTGACCATTTAAAGCTGCAGTGGGACCTAATGCGAAATGGAAGGTGATTATTTTTAGAGAAAAATGATTAAAATTTGTGGAATGTGAATAAATTTAGTGGAAAGTAATTAACTTTTAAATTAATTTAAGTGCAATATCATTATATTTAGTGGATAAATAATTAATATTGGAGCAATCTGGTCTCAGGGAGATGATAATGTTACAGTAACACGCTATTCTAACCAAAACAATAAAATAAATTCAATAGCACAGGTTATAGTATATTTTTAAATCAGTAGTAATTTGTAATCAGCTGTTATTTGCGTCGATATTCCCCTGTAGAGGGATGAAATTTGAATGTATCAGGTGCGCCCCTTAGCGGCCCCCTACAGTAGTTGATGTACACACAACGGGGTATTGCTCGCTACAATTTCAGCCCTGTTGGATATTATTTCAATAATTAATTAATTAATTATATTTACCATTCCCAATATTACGAGTGTCGATAGAGTAGCACTGCTCCATATGCGTATCGGCGCCACGTTGGGATTCCCCGATAGACTCGCTTGTTGCCCAGTAACCACAGTCTCCTGGTCTGGATGGACGTCTAGACAGGAAATATCCTCTGTGTGGCCGAAGTAGTGTCTCTGTTTGTCCAGATCCTGGTTGTATATCACGGCTACGGTACCCACGTGGTACACAATCTCAGAGGAACCCAAAGTGTGTAAGTTATTCCGGGTATCGTAACCACGGTAACCGTATACCCAATCGAGAACCGGCTTGCGATCGGGCGGGAGGCCTTTCTCTTCCCATTGGGAAAGTTTGTCAGTTGAGGGAACGTAGAAGGACCTCTCCATCCCGTGAATGTTCACTGTTATCGTTTCTTCTAGATCATCAGCTGTGTCATCTCTATCAACCATTGCGTCGTAACTATTATTGCGAAAACAAGAAATTTAGTAAATTTAGGAACTTTATTATTTTAGACAATAAATATTTAAGTTTATTTTGTGGTAATTCGTAGGATCGTACAATACTGTATATTCCACATTCGATAATAAAACGTAACGGAAAACACTCTTTTCCACTCATTTTCTTTAGCGAAATTCACAGATATTCCGCCCTAGTGTATTGAGTTTTTGTTGAGTTTGGTATTCTAGTAAACTCCTGTAAAACTCAAGCGCTCGAACAGAATAGTTGAATTTGGCTAATCTGAAAATGAGTGAAAAAATCGGTGTACTCCGCTTACTTTTTATAAGTTTAGTCCATTCCGTTCCGATGGCCTTAATCTTTCTCTCCAATGGTCCACATATATTTTACTCATATATATCTGCACTCAGTTTACCAATTCGGTTGTTGAACTGATATATCACTAACTGCACTCACCTTACTAACGCATCCTGCGATATTGTACTCATCTCCCTTGAAGAGGATCCAAACAACTTCTGCCTTTCCGTGGCCCCGTCCGTGGTGGAAGCTTGGTACCCCGCTCCTCCGGTGTCTGTCTGCACTGTATCCGGTTTCCGGGACAACGAGTAGCTACCGCCGTATCCGTTGCGATGCTGGTCTTTATTTCGAGCGCTCCGCCCTTGATAATAATTAGACACTGGTTTGTCCACAGGGATCTCGTTTTGTATATGTGTTACATCTCGCAGCGCTTCGTGGCCACAACAAATGAATTTATCATTTTTCGCGCTGTCGCTTAGTAGTTGAGAGACGCTGGTGATCCTCCCGCCCGTCTGCATCGAGTACAGCCTACGAATCGGGGGGCTAGCCATGTGAATTGTAGAGCCCATCGAGTTTAGTATTTGTTCAAAAGTTTGTTTAGTTTTCGGGTGTATTAACACTCTGCCTTGACTTTGTCTGTGGGTGTTACTTACGACATTTATATACCGCGGCTTTGAAGTGTGAAACACAGGTTTCGGTGATCCATTGCCATCTTGCGACGATGATAATGAATTAGAATGATCGCTTATCTCACGTCCTTTGTAAAGTAACGTGTCCGTCTGTCGTCTGCCCCCTCCCGGCTGGAGATTGACCCAATGATTCTCTTTGGAATCTCCATAGCGACAACCAATCACAAAGCTCCCGCTCGCACAAACGTATGATTTCTCGTGTTGTAGTTCTATGACCTCGTTCACTGGCTCTCCGTTCATTTTGTATAGGTACCTCACCCCGCAAGGCAAAGATATCTTTTCACTTAGATAAACTAAAAGTGTCTCTAGAATTGGGAATTTTTTAAGGGAAATCGCCGTGGAGTAGCCGCGGAACTGAGAGTCCCCGTTGCGATAGAAATGGCACATATTGGCGCGATGGTGCACTATAAGTGGTAGACGCCTTTGTCTTACCTCGAAATTCCTCGGTAGAGGAATTTCGACGTCCAAATCTCCGCTGTTTGGGCTTTCCAGCTCAACATCCTGTCGATTCAAATGTTTTTTCGTGTTCCTGTTTTCGCCTCTTTGAAGCCTGGGGATTTGGCTCCGAGAACGATCTCTTTGTGAGCGATTTGTTTGGTCAATAATGCTCCTCTTATTATCAAGTTCACCGTCGTAAACAATAACTGGTATATTGTTTGCATCATTCATTGCTGTCCTCGACACATTGCGATTATGTGCGGGTTTCCTTGGTGATAGAACTTTCGCAGGGCTCCTGCGTATCGCGTAACTATCCCCCGCGATATCATCGGGTATTTCCTTGCGACCGAGTAGCGCCTGCGCGCGATACACTGCCGATTGTCGGGCCGGCAGATCCTCGATATTTAGGTTGGTTCCCGACTTGGGCCGATCGCTTCGCAGCCCCGAACGCTCGCTGACGGCAGACCCGTACCGCGAACGCGGCCGGTCCCCTTGCGAGCCGATCACGTGGAGCGTCGAGGGATTTTGATCCCTGGGGACGGTGACCGAGATGGGGATCCTCACATCTTCGTTGTCGTCGACACCACGCGAACCATCGACGAAATCCCACAGAGCTTCAACGTTAATATCAACGTCCTTTTGAGTGATGTCCTCTACAACGTTGATAACGTCATGTTTATTGGTCCTCGCTTCCAACAGCTGTCTGCCCTCAATATTGTAGTAATCGTTACCGATATTAATAGTTATTGTTTTCAAACCGCTGGTCCGTTCCTCTTGTAACGAATGTATCATGTATCCAGGAAGGCTAATATGGACAGGAATTGTTGTTGCATGGTTATCGGTGATCACTCTACTATCTTTATCTTGAGAGAACCGCTGATCACCCACATATACATCAACATTGTCTGTCTGACTCATCTTAACATTAACTAGAATACTTCACTGTATTAATATTATTATACTACTACTGTTTTTAAATGAATAGTTAGAGGAAAAGTGAGAATGGAAACGACTACAGTAATTTTATAAAGTGCTTTACTCCACTAATAATCGAAACCTCAGTGCAAGATATAATAGCACTAAACTAATAAAACTTAAAAACGTTTTGATATTTACTTTATATCATCTTATATCGAAACGGTAGGATATGACATTTTGAATTGGTTATGTTATTGCCGTTGTGATATAATTTGTTCTGAAGTTTCGATTCCCAACTGGAACAACAACAACAGCAAGTTCAGTAATAGTGTTGAGGCTGCAAAAAAATATATTTCTCACATGATTAAATCAGGTAGAAGAACAATGTACTTTGAGGAAGCTTCAGATCGTACGAAACGCAGACGAGTAGAGGAAATAACATCGGAATTTAAAACTCCTGCTCTTGTCGTAGGAACTACAGCTTCCTTGAAACCTGAAGGTAGAAAACGTACATCTGAAATCATCAAGCATGTTTCTACCGAGCCCGAATCATCTTCAATGTATATATTATGATGATGAAGCTCTTTGCACTAATGTTTGACGGAAAATTAAATAAATCTGTGTACCAGATAATCAGAAATAAAGCATGTTCTAAGGGTGTCAACATCTACCCAGCATACAATCATGTCCGGGAAGCCAAGAATAGGTGTTACCCATTAGGAATAAATCCCCAGGGTTATCAGGCATCTGTCCCATTGCAAAACCTGCTTGACCAAACCCACACACGTATTTGTGACACTACAGTAGTAGTGAAGTAATTCACCCAATCATCACAAATATGAACGATATTTGCCGAATGGTTTTGCGAAGCAAGGTGGGTTTTGATGGGAGTAATGGACAGTCCTCCTCATACAAACAGCTTCCAAGTTCTGGATCTAACTTTGCTTTGCTGAGGACTCATCCATATTCATTACATGCTTGGTTCCACTGTTGTATGTCGAAACCACAATCCGTCATCTACCTTATACTGTAGAACAATTAGCTTTCCGCGAATCACCGATGAGCAAGAGAGACTATTTAAAGAGATAGCTGATGTAAAATCAAGCTGTCTGTAGTAATATCATCCCAGGTGATACCTACCTCTCTATCTAAGCTCGCGGTAATGCACATAATTGATGTAATAATGGTTTATGGCAAGGTACACACCGCACTGTATGATAGGACTTTCAGCAGCCAAAGTTGTTCTTTGTGTGGTGCCACAATTTCACAGATGAATCATACTGCATTGACCACCCGTCGAAGAGAAAAGTCACAGAAAAGAACTCCATGTATCACCATGGTCTCTTCTGGAATGCTTGCTGCATATACTGTAGCCTACATAAGAACACGTAAAGTGTGGTCTGTTAGGGGTAAAACAGCAAAGCAGATTATGAAAACGGAGAAGGCACTGAACCAAAACCAATTTCATACTGAACTTGGGTTGTCATCATAGATCAACCTAAATCTTGTGGCTCTGGTACGTCCGTACGTCCAATGATAGAAATACGGCAAGAAGGGTATTCCAAAATGCTGAGGTCTCTCCAGAATACTTGGCATTGATAAACCATTCCTAGATTGACTGCACAACATCCTAATTGCCCTTTGTTGTGGCTTCGATGTTGATACCGACAAATTTCAAGAATGAGAAACAGCTAGACGTTATGTAACCCTTTTTCCATAGTACTACATTCCACAAGCAATGCATAAGGTTCTAATCCATTGGTTTTTGGCTTCCAGCATTAGGTCTAAAACAAAAGTCAATGGCACATTTAGTATGCCACTTGGCATATGGGATCAAATAAGACTTAAACTTTCTGGTTTTCGGCTTCCAGCATTAGGTCTAACAAAAAGTCAAACTCTGTCTCCCTACAATACGTTGACGTCGTGGCAAAGCTTAAATGCCGAAATCTGCGCCATTCTGTCTGTGTTAATTGTGTTTGCCAAATATGCAAATTTTGGCACGTACCAGAAATGGCTCAAAGGCACCCATTGAGAATTTGAGACCATCTCAGAAGATTCGCTGCTATCGAAAACTTCGAAATAATGAATTTTGATTGCAAAACAGGGTTGCTGGGCCACTGTGGTGTGGCGGGAAATTTAAAGATTCAACCAGATTTAATGTCTGCAGTCTGCCTGTTGCACCGGCCATGCATGCATCGTAAGATGTACCTCTCTGGTATCTGGCACCGTGCTCTCACTTTTCTTAACGGTAATGATGGTGTGTATCAGCGTATGTGTTTACCGTATCATGTGTCAGGGGGGTGTACATTAATAATAATTAACATACCGGCAGACCGGTATCCCTATCACTATTGTAACGCGCGTATGCCTTACTGAACAGAACACTGCCGCCTCTATATAGAGGCACTATACTGTATCGTCTGTATGTGATCTGATATGGAGGATTGGATTAGGCTAAAAGATAGAGCTTGTAACAACGAAGGGAAGGTAAGGAAGGTGGTCAGATTAAGTACCGGTGATGTGGTTTAGAGTGTATTACGAAATTAATAATTAATATTATGTTAATCTTAATCTAGGCAGAAGCATTTTGTTGAACCGTGAGATTTATGGCTATCCCTCCCTATCTGTAGACATTAATAATTGAGCTGAGGTTTTTGTCAGACTTTCAGTGAGACCACAAACATAGACTTCCGCTAGAGGGCCAAATCTCTATAAACATTAAATCAATTTCGAAATTGAAATAATTTCTTTGTTTTTATTCCGTTCAAGCTGAAACCCTCGGCAGATAGGTTAGACAACTGGCTGCATCTTTTTGGGGACGGTTATCCATCTGCCTGCAGTTCTCTAGTCTGCTGCCAAACGGTTAAATGTCTGATAATCGTTCTCCTATTTATTTATTTATATTCCGTTTATATTAATATTTATTTATTAACAATTCACTTCATAGGTAAATAATAAGTTAATATCAAGGGCTGGGTCGGTCTGTCGCTTGAGGGCACCTTCGGCCAGGGGAAATGTTTGCATATTTTATTTATAATTTTGTGTTGAAACTTAATGTTAATTTATACTTGCTGAGCGAAGGCCCCAGTGCCACCACGCTACGCTACTACTACTACTACTCTACTAGGTCGAGCGAACTCGGACAGTGGAAATGAGATCCTTCCAGGCTTCCCGATTCTCCATAAGTTGTCGCAATTTCGTTTTTCCCAAGTTCAGTATCCCTTTCAAGTTGATCTATATATGTTATGGCCGGTCGTCCACGACTACGCTTTCCATGAGTTGGTTGCCAGAAAAGTAGATCTGGTATGACCTCGTCTTTACTTCGCCAGCAGTGCCCACTGAATCTTAATCTGCGTTCACGGAGGGTGGTTGATACAGGTGGTATTGTACCATAAAGCGCGGCGTTTGTGGGGCGAGACACGTAGTCGGCGAGCCTTTGCATACGGTTCATATAGGGCAAATGGGGCATGTCCGTCTGTCTGTCCGTCTGTCTGTCTGTCCGTCCGTCCGTCTGTCTGTCTGGTAAATGTTTGAACGCGAATTTCTCGGCATCGCTCGTTCGGAATTGAACCAAACTTAGTAGGTAAGTAGTAGAGAGAAAGTTTAGAAATTTTGTAAAGTTTGGTGAAAAATCATGCAGTCTGACGTCAGCTACGACAGATTATGTGGTTTTTAGAAAATGTTAAATTTCTCGGGAAGGCCTCATTTTCCTGAGCTGAAATTTTGATGGCCTGTAGAGAATCATGAAGTCTATCTTTTACGAAATTGAAAAGTTAAGACATTTAATTGGGGATCCGCTAGAGACTCAGAAGTAATGACATAGGCCTACCGGTACGGTACTGCTGTACAGTGGTGCACTGGTAAGTACGAAATTGCAGAATAACAATTTGACACCACCTAGCGGATTAACATATGATTGTATATCGAATGAATACATTTATAGCATGGGATATGGGGTCCAAACTAGACATGCCCCATTTGCTCTATATGAACCGTATGCCAAGGCTTGCCGACTACGTGCTGCGCGAAGTCCCCACGAACGTGTCATGTGTTGTCTCCAGCTGATATTTAGGGCTGCCCTTAGTAGTCTTGTGTAGTCCATCTATTCGTTGTTCAAGTGATTTAGTCAGTGTCCAGGTATAAGAATACAAAGAACTTAGTCTTCAGGTACCTGCAGAGATCTGATTTCCAGATGGTATCCATTTTTGATAGAGCTACCCAAGCCTTTGCTTTCCTAACTTCTATGTCCTTTTTGCTACTCTCTATCCATGATCCTAGGTACTGGAAGTCGGTAGTAGTCGGTAGGCAGTTATGTTAATATTATCGATACAGTGTACTAAACGTAAATGATATATGTTTTGTACTGCCGGCTAAGTATTTACCGTTGAAGGTAAATTTACTACCAGTTTATTATTATAATTATTATTACTGTGGATCTCAAATTCTCAATGGGTGCCTTTGAGCCATTTCTGGTACGTGCCAAAATTTGCATATTTGGCAAACATAATAAACACAGACAGAATGGCGCAGATTTCGGTTCCACGAGGTATAGCAGGGTGCTGTGCCGAAGCGTTAACAAATGGTTTCAAATTCTCTAGCAGCACAGAATTGCCACTTTTTAGCATGTGGACATGGCACTTTTGTTTGGCCTGGCACAAAATATCAAAATCGCTAAAGCTTCATTGAAATGTGGCATTTTCGGCATTTACAGGTTTTCAAAGCTATTTGATGCGATTATCTCTGATATGTTCCATAAGTGGCACAATTTCCTGTAACCTTAGTAAACTGAAGTAAGTTTTAAGCATTTAAGCTTTGCCACGACGTCAACGTATTGTAGGGAGACAGAGTTTGACTTTTTGTTAGACCTAACGCTGGAAGCCGAAAACCAGAAAGTTTAAGTCTATTTGATCCCATATGCCAAGTGGCATACTAAATGTGCGATTGACTTTTGTTTTAGACCTAATGCTGGAAGCCAAAAACCAATGGATTAGAACCTTATGCATTGCTTGTGGAATGTAGTAGAGTAGTACTATGGAAAAGGGGTTACATAACGTCTAGCTGTTTCTCATTCTTGAAATTTGTCGGCATCAACATCGAAGATCTTATAAAATGTTATTGTTATTATTACTTTTATACAGTACATCAATAATAATTGTCTCCTAGCTTCCCAATATTGGTTTCCAGTGTTCACTGTTCAGCCCTTCGGTGGTTACTGGTTAGACCTCCCGAAGTTGAATGAAACCATTTACTTCCGGCAGACACCCGCAGACTTCCCGATATTGTCTCAACGTCAATAATACAAGTGAGTTATTTTATAAGTCTACTGTATACAATATTTACTAAATTGAGTTTCTTGTATTTGTTTTATTCTGATGTAATACTGAGTTATAAATTATCTCAAATACAATTTTAATACAGTAATAGTACCAGTAGGCCTACAATAAAAAATATGGTAAAATTATATTTTGAGAATTTATTGTCATTTTTTAAATTAAAATGTGTTATTTTAAAATGGCCATGGAAAATCTCTAAAAGTTTTAAATTAATAAATTAAAAAAATATTTTTGAAACAAAAAAATATACGAAAACAGAGAAAATTATGATTTTTTAAATTTTCGAGACACTTTGAGGAGAAATTGTTCTATGTAGCCTTTATATTAAAATCTCCACATTATCTTTTGTTGGATATTAACCTCCGTCCCAACCATAGTATACTGCAATTATACAACTTTAAGGTCGTCTTATGTAGTTTGCCACTATAACTTAATGGCAATCTCAGTTAAACACTAACTAAGCCGACCGGTTTGGTACTAATGGGTGTAGGTAGATAAACAAATAGGATCGAGGCATTTAGTTACGTGTACAGCTATCGATTTAGATTCTTAGTTAATATAAATATTACAAAATAGTAAAACAGCCACTAAATAGTAATATAAACACAGTTTGTGTATTCTAACACGATACTTTATAGCACTTGAGCAATTAATAGACTTTCATTATCATTTTATAGCCCACACCCATAACTATAATGGTATCTAAGCAACGAAGCCAAATACGCGATTGGCCTTTTAAGTATGATGGATATTTGGCACTTACTACACGGAACTGTTAGTAATACCTCGCCTCCTCCCATTACAGTATCATATTGTACCCTAAGTGGGTGGTGAGGAGGAGGAGGGGGGGGGGGGGGGATTTATAAAAGGAAAACAGTCGATGCCCATGACGAATATTGACGCGTGGTTGATAACTGAAGTTTTTAATTGTGTCGACAAAGTCGACGTGTAGTGCAGTGGTGAATAGGTCTGTAATAGTGAGCGGGTTTGTTGGAGATATTGCTTTTGTAGGTTTACTTTTAATGCATTGCTCTGTGAGGGAACCTGAATTTTGAACCTGAAATCCTCCTCTTACGTTATTTATATGGACATACAAAATGCTTTTGATACTGTTAACCACGTTTAATAATATTTCGTCCATTGTAATCTCCGCAGCCCATTAAAAATTACGAATAAAAGTTAAAGATTACGAATCGGTAACAATTTACATCATTCATAATTCAATGCGGGATTACCCAGGGATACTAAACCTAAACATAGGTCTAGGTCTAATCATTTTATTATTATTTGTGATTATTTTAATAAGGGTTATTTGAGGTGGTCGTTTATTACAGAGAAGCGAGTAACTTATGCGAGTAAATAGTGTCATCAAATCATTGATAAGCTCATTTATTGGAGTTGCGAATAATGTCCGCTTGGTGGCGTTTATTACTCAAGTTTCCAGATAGGGGGGTGGGGGACTGGACGCAATTAAAATTAATCCCTCTCCAGGGCCAGGGGAAATTGGACGCAAATAACAGCTGATTACTCTCAAAAATAAAACTGTAACCTGTTATATTGTGTTTTGTTTATTGTTTTGGTTAAAATAACGTGGCACTGTAACCTGCTCCTTTCCCTAAATTGAGAATTGAACATTGAGGCAGGATATTCATTCGCCAAGATGGGATTTGCGTCCAGTCTCCCCCTATCTCAAATGTTGTTTGGAAGTCACATAGAATTCATCGGAATCTTAGGTCCGATTATTTAGAGCAGCAGTAGTTCCCGTACTCCTCTATGGGAGTCCATTCTGGGCTCTAACTGCTGAGGACACAAAATCTCTGGATGGCACATTCACAAGAATGCTACGCCGGGTTCATTGTGTCAAGTACAATGCACACATCTCCAACCAGACACTATATAACATTGGAGGTGTCTCATTGGTTCCCCCAAGCTCGACACTAGAACAAAGCCGCCTCCGCTTTGCAGGACATTGCTTTCGCCGTGAGGACCAGCCAGTGCATAATTTTGTGCTTTGGTGGCCTCATGGAGTGAATAAGCATGGTGGACAGCATATGACTTTCTTGAGACGCATCTTAAAGGACACTGGCCTTGAAGATGCGAATGATCTAGCAAATGTCATTGGTGATAGGGAGTTGTGGCGGCGCAATTTATTCGACAAGCCGGCACAGTATTATTAATATATATGTAATGTATATATATAATGGAGCTGCAATGCAGCATGCCGATCCTAGTAGTAGTAGTAGAGTAAATGTTTCGTACCTGTCACCATACCCGAACTGGTGCACTGCACATGTACCTTTATCAAAAGCGATAATAGCTAATCCAAGTGTCTAAATAAACTCATCCAAGGTGAATTCAGGAGGTTAAACAGTACTACATTATATCTCTCTCAATGATTTTAATTATTGATAGTAACAATGTGTTGGCAAGCTGTATTTTTCGAGGTGTTTGTTATTATACATTTATTATAGGAAGGGATCTAGGGGTCTTTACCTCGAATGATAAGTTTATTTTACCGAAAATAACTTATCTTTTATTGGCGCAATTGTAGGACTAATCCCATCACATGCGTACTTTTTAACCGGGTAGTGTACAAATTTAAGAATCGCGTAATTTTTCTTGAAATTAATATCTCATATCTCTCCAAACCACGTACGCGTTTCGACCTTACTGGGTCTCATCAGCGTGGTGTCGGATTCGAACCTGGGACCTCGAGGTGGAAGCCGAGACTACAACCACTAGGCCACAGGTTCTTGAGATATGGAGTATTAATTTCAAAGCCAGCTGCCATTTTATTAGCCCCTGAGTTTTTTGATTATTGATAGTAACAATGTGTTGGCAAGCTGTATTTTTCGAGGTGTTTGTTATTATACATTTATTATAGGAAGGGATCTAGGGGTCTTTACCTCGAATGATAAGTTTATTTTACCGAAAATAACTTATCTTTTATTGGCGCAATTGTAGGACTAATCCCATCACATGCGTACTTTTTAACCGGGTAGTGTACAAATTTAAGAATCGCGTAATTTTTCTTGAAATTAATATATCATATCTCTCCAAACCATGTACGCGTTTCGACCTTACTGGGTCTCATCAGCGTGGTGTCGGATTCGAACTCTCGAATATCTCTCTCAATGATTTTAATACGATGTTAAGATTTGATGATAAATTGGGGAGGTGGGAGAGGAAGGGGCATGTGTGACAAGGAATAAAGACGGGGGAGGTGGGAGAGGAAGGGGCGTGTGTGACAAGGAATAAAGACGGGGGAGGTGGGAGAGGAAGGGGCGTGTGTGACAAGGAATAAAGACGGGGGAGGTGGGAGAGGAAGGGGCGTGTTTGACAAGAAATAAAGACGGGGGGGGGGGGGGGGGGGTGGGAGAGGAAGGGGCGTGTGTGACAAGGAATAAAGACGGGGGGTGGGAGAGGAAGGGGCGTGTGTGACAAGGAATAAAGACAGGGGAGGTGGGAGTGGAAGGGGTGTGTGTGACAAGGAATAAAGACGCGATATTCTAGGATGCATTACGATGATGCTGATATGTAGAAGTATTTGATTTGATTTTTAGCAATAATTGGTACTTTTTTATTATGATTTTGCGATTAAAACAATGTTTTTTTTGGTGTAGTCATGGTAACTACTGTAGTTGTTAACTAACTAGTTATCTATTTATTTATTTTATGTACGTTTTTGAGACTCTCTTAATTAAATAAAAGGAATTTAGTATCTTAAATTCAATAATGGTGGTTATGATTTTCATGATGTGTCGTTTTGTTTCGCGATTTTATCTATTGTAAGCGTTTCCTTCCTGATATGTTCTACCGATATTTGAAACTTGAATTGTGTTGAGATTTCATTTCAATAAAAACGAAAACCAAAGATATCGGAATCAATATGCGTCGACGGCTATCCAATACTTTGAGCTAGAACCTTAGCGTCTCAGTATAAATGTTGTACATTCCATATTTTTAGTCTGCAATGTTTATATTCACTATTCATACTCAGCTATGATTTATTTTATTTACTCGGAGGATAAAAAGAATCTCGGGTCGCAACATACAATCCCGCCTTTATTTAAAAATAACCACAGAGGAATACATTATCTTAGTATTATTATATGGATGTTATGTTATATTATTAATATCTGGAAGTTTGGAGTGGAGATTGTACTCTGACACGCTACTAGTTCGACATCTCGACACCCCTGACCAAATTGTTTACTACATTTTTTTTATTTGAAGTGGAAATACTAGCCAGTATTGATGTCAGTTCAATCTCAGTAATTTCAGGTAGCTGGTGTTTTTCCTAGCTAGAAAATATATAATTGTGTAGTAAAAAATTTTATTAAAATTTAATATAAGAACAACATGATATAACCTACATCCTTGTAATTTTAATTGGTTTACACACTTTAGTGATTATGTATTGTGGGGGAAACTGGACGCAATAAAAATTCATCCCTCTCCATGGGAAATTCGACGGAAATAACGGATGATTACTCTCAAAAATAAAACTGTAACTTGTTCTAATGTGTTTAGTTTATTGTTTTGGTTAAAATAACGTGCCACTGTAACCTGCTCCTTTCCCTAAATTGAGAATTTAACATTCAGGCGGGATATTAATTCGCCAAGGCGGGTTTTGCGTCCAGTTCCCCCCCCCCCCCCCCCCCTGTCTCACGTAGCTAGTGTTTTTTTTATGACAGATAATAATCAGTAATATTTCATAAAACCAAAATAACTATTTACATCATTGTGTACAAAGTAGCACTTTGCAGCGTATGATCCGAGTTTATTTATGTACCGAGCGAGCGCAGCTAGGGAGGTTTACATAAATAAACAAGGGTCTTTAACGTTGAAAAGTGACCTTTGCACACAATGATGTATGTAATTTTGTTACATTATGTCAACTTATGGGATGCTCAATTAAACATTTTAATCATGTACTTATTTGGAATATAAGTGAAATTTATTTACATTTATATCTAATTAAAGTTTATTGTTGTTATCTCCTGTATGGATGTGATAAATCATTAATCCATCTTGAATATAGTCGACTGAAGCAAACTTAGTCACCGTTTGTGTCCGTTCAGTTTTACTGAACACTGTCGCCATTTTCTTTACTCATTTTCTCTAAAGTGTCTTCTATTGGACGTTTGCCATAATGGATTACACTACATGTTAAACAATTATTTACATACAGTAGCTAGTCCCGTCACTACATACTGGATAGGACAATAAAGCAGCACGCATTAATATAAATGGAAATAATACATTCTGGAATACGGTAATATGAAGTTGTTTCCAGGTCATTGATTACTTTGCAGCGTTCCGTCCTATACGCCGCAACGCTGCAAAGTGGTACCTTGCAGCGTTACGAGTAATTCATCAGAACGCTGATAAGTTGATAATGTAACAAAATATTATTTTATGACGAACAGTAGCTTCTTTTATATGGTACCGCACATTTCTAATGTTTTTTTATTGTTGTTAGCTTTTTTGGTTGTGTTGAAAATGAATTTAGCTAAATTGAAATGGAAAAAAATAGTTTAGAATAAGCAGAAAATGAAAATAAAATAAAAAAAATATTTTTTAATAATATTTTCTAAATAACTAGTCTTTTAAAAAATAGTACCTAGCTTGGACAATAGTATGTTGATGGATTGTAGACCATATGTTCGAGAACATAAAATATATAAAAATCATGGAAACTTTAGTTAGTGGAAAACAATTTGATGGAGGTGTGTCTACATGACGAAGTAGTACCCATTGACACACACATATCAGGGGGTGTCTACATGACGAAGTAGTACCATTGGCACACACATATGAATGGGGCGGAGTGTTTTAGTAATTTACATCATTAAAATTAAAATTAAAAACACATCATTATATTTTACTACTCTGTGTTTATTGTCCTAATAATGGGGAACTGCTTGGGTGGAGAAGGGCAGTTTGTAGTCAATGATGATGGCAGTGTTTCGAAGCGAAAGGGACTTTGTTGCAGCTGGAAGAGAACATTGAAATACGAAAATTACGATGGAGATATGGATGGTGGAGTTGGGCCCTACTCCCTGTATCCCAACAATAAAGCATCGGATTTCTGTCGCTGTCCGTACAAGGTTCCAATAAAGAGATGTACCTGCATCCCTCATGGCTATCACCAAGGAATAGCGGGTCATTACAATTACCCAACCCCGCAGTATTATCCTATGCATTACAGTAATTAATCTTATGATCACGATAAAACTATTTAAATTTACATTCAAAAAATCATTACGCTGAAGCTTATTTATAGGCTATATATTTTTTACTAATACGTCATATACGACATGACCCACTCCAGGTCATGACCAATTGTTATTGAAGTCCGACAAGCACTTTCTCTGGATTTAGGTCCAGTTCTGGTATAAACACTAATATCTGGAATCTAAGAGCTCTCTAATTTCAGACAGTTTTCATTCTAGGCACATGGATTTTCATAAAATATAAGTTTGGGAAATTCTACTTTTTATTTTTAAACTGCTGAACAGAATAAAAATAGTGGTTTAGATTTCATAAGCAATAATTTTTCAAATTTTGATTTTCGTCATACTCATAACCATGGCAACGGGATTGTAAACAAATTCAAATAATATTTTGATAGACTTTTATATGGGCTGTCCTTTACTCACCTGCTGTACTTATTAAGATAAGAATAGAACTTACGTAGTCTTCAATAGGCGCGTAAATCCTGAACTTTGCACCTGGGTTACCTTTGCAGCAACAATCTAAAAATTCTAGAAACACATTTAAATATATTTCTACTGAACCTTAGCTTTTATATCCAACTCACAAATTTGTATCCCCGAAGTGACGAATACAATTTTATTAAAATAGTGTCGAAAATACTGAATAACCACCCTTCCCTAGGCCAGAGATATTTTATTACATCTCGGCATAATTTCTTGTTTCGACCCTATCGTAAAGTCCAATTCAACGTGGGAATGTTGCAATACCGACTCGTTTTTAATCAAGCCTGACTCCAGAGCGCACGGAAAACGGAACGGCTAGGTGTTTAATCAGAACCGAATCTTTAATTAAGGGTATGAATGCCCTTTCTGTTTGTTGTTACGTGTGATTAGTTGTGCAGTAGAGCATAATATTTCCTTATGTATGTTACCGGTTACCGCAGTAATCAGCAATTTTAATCTCCGACGGCTGATCAGTTCCGTGGCAGGAAATGACAAAAACCTTGCGATTCGTAAAATAGAAAGTTAGTTTATATGTTATAGGTAAGGACAACACTTTACTGTAGTAATAGAGTTGTTCTTGGTAATAACAGAAATATATTACAGCAATATTATTTGTTATTTAAATTTAAAGCACTTTAAGTATCATTCTTAAGAATCTGTGTCAGATATAAAACTTCGTAGACCTTTGATGATAAGTTTGTAATACTTTGTATGTCCCAGATTAGTCTTTGTCTCTCAGAAAAGGTTGATATGAGATATGATTCTCGGAAAAATTCCACTCACCTGATATTTAATGCCATTACAGTATTATATACTTGAGTTGCAAGCTATTAGGATATAGGACATGTGATTACTTCAGGGCCACCTATCGATATTTCATGTAATCCATGGGACTTCATAGTATTACTGTACTTGATATTTTCTATTTTACTTGAGAATTAATGTTTCTGTATTTCTATTTTTTACTATAGTATTATTTGGTATTTTCAGTTTTTACATTCAGGTTTCGAGTTCGTGCTATTACTTTCAGATCTCATGCGTTTACTATGTACTATTGTTATAGTTTCTGTACTAGTACTAGTACTAGTATTATGCAGCTAAGTTGCTGTTGTTGGTATTATGCTGCACATGGTTCTTTCCATTTTGGTCTTCACCATTATTTCATATTTAAGAAATGCACTGAGGTATCCCGAATGGGTAGCACATGCTGTATGGCTGTCAGCTCCGGTCAGGATTCTGCTGTAAGAGCCATCTGCGATCTGAGATTTTTGCTAATTAAACTGGGACCTGGCAGTATTGTACTGTACCAGGTTATCCGCGCTGTACTGTATATTGGCAGTATATCTGATACATTAGCGCGACCCGTTTAAGCACTCTGACTGCATATAAGCTTTGGTGATGGGGGAATGAAAGAGCCGCTACCTCTCCACTTACATTAACTCAGTTTCTCCACTTAACAGTCACCGTGATATCATAACGGCTTGAAATGTATATAACCTTCCCTTTTTTGATAAAGTTTTATTCCAAATATTCCACCTCTCATTCAGCATCGATAATTTTAGTCATTTATGTCTTAATATACCAAATATAAGTAAATAATAATAACAACTATTTTTTTAGAACATCATCAATATCCGCGCATTATATGAAAGAATACATTTTTGTATGAATTTTTAATAGAAAACACTTTAAAAATGGTCTAAGATAGGGAGGGGTGCACCGGAAATGGTCTAAGATAGGGGTGCACCGGAAATGGTCTAAGATAGGGGTGCACCGAAAATGGTCTAAGATAGGGGTGCACCGGAAATGGTCTAAGATAGGGGTGCACAGGATATCCCGCGGATTTTGGGCAAAATCTTCTATCCGGTAATCCGGCCCGATAAATGCGGAATCTGCCGTATAATTTGTATAGTCAATTATTTGTATAACTTTTATTATTAATACTCACGCTTTCTTTTAAGTAATTTTAATTTAATACTCAGCTGACAAAAATATGTTCATGACAAGTTTACTGCATGTTCTAAAATAAATATATTCTTTAAATATTATAATATTATCAAGATCAACTCAATCAACCAATATATAATATATGAAATCAACTCAAATCAACATATCATATCAAATCAACTCAAACTCATATCAATTGAAATTAATTTCAAACTTTATCAAGTTATGGTAAATAAAGACGAGCTCTTCACCCCCTCTTGGGAAGAAGACGACTCCTCTTCTCATCTAGAATGTCTCCATATACTCGGAGAGCATTGCCTCCGAGAAGATACGTGATCCTGAAGTTAGGTGGCGCCAATCCCAATGTACCGATACTTTATACAAATATTTGAGAAGCAAAGCTTCGATTTATCTTCCATTGGCAATGATTAAGCCTACAGAATTAGGGCACAAACAGCTATCGCAATGCAGCTTAGTCACTTAAGCTCTGGTGACAAGGCAATAAAGGCTCTATAAATAAGTCAATGAGTAGAACCTGGACTATCCGGCCGGATATCCTCAACTCATAATTCTACCGGATATCCATCCGAAGTGCTATCCGGTGCTCCCCTAGTCTAAGACATGTTCTTTGCTTAATGCGCTATTAATTGAAATCTACTCAACCCCCTGTGGTATTGAAATAGTTTTGTATGCGACTTAATGTGATTAATGTGATTATTAAGGTGTCCTTACGAGATACCTCCACCTCCTAGTCTTATGGTGTAATTAAATATCGTAATTGTGATAATATTATTTCAAACAAGTTGTACCTTTTTAATTGAGTGATAATATTACCCTATTTTCTCCTGCGAGATGTACACCCAGAGATACGAATGTGGGCCTGTCATAATCTATTGGCGGATGGCGACTTACCATAACACAGCGCTCCTACCTACAAACGCTATCCCATGGGTGCACTTGGAACGACCGAGAGATTTCCCTGAGGACTTCTGTATACTCAGTGTGGCTAAAGGTGGAAGGCCTCACGTACAACGCAAGGACGTTCTAGGGCATCTATTAGCGAGCAATGACAATAGAACAATAGCAAACTGAAACATCGAACTTCACCTTGGCTTTAATAATTGATTAAGTAACTCCAAAATTTACGTTCTTGTTTGAAATGGATGCCGGGATGAAAAGGACAGAACCCAACGATATGTGGGATTTACTAAATTAATATTTCCATCGCGTGGTTGTTTTAATTCGCAAGGTTTGCAAAGCGGTTTTATATTTCAATCCACCTATATTTTTAGGTGGAGTGTACATCTGAATCTCAAAAATATCATATACCACAATACCAGACCCAATAAAAATCCTTCTAACCATATTTCACTAAATCGTGAGGCTTGTAATGGCAGGAGCTGCAGGGGCATCGTAGGAACGAGGTGGTGCCATACAGTGGATGGTGCCATACAGAGTGGATGGTGCCATACAGTGGATGGTGCCATACAGTGGATGGTGCCTTACAGTGGATGGTGCCATACAGCATACATAATCTTGCGTCTCGTCTGAGAGTAAATATGATTGTAAACTAGATCGGCGTAGGGACGACCAGGTTGATAAGGTTCATTAGTTGGCTGGAATCCATGCGGAACTCATACTAAGAGATCCATGTGGAACTCATACTAAGGGATCCATGTGGAACTCATATTAAGAGATCCATGTGGAACTCATACTAAGAGATCCATGTGGAACTCATACTAAGGGATCCATGTAGGACTCATTCTAAGAGATCCATGTGGAACTCATACTAAGGGATCCATGTTGAACTCATACTAAGGGATCCATGTGGAACTCATACTAAGGGATCCATGTGGAACTCATACTAAGGGATCCATGTGGAACTCATACAAAGGGATCCTTATGGAACTCATACTAAGGGATCCATGTTGAACTCATACTAAGGGATCCATGTGGAACTCATACTAAGGGATCCATGTGGAACTCATACTAAGGGATCCATGTGGAACTCATACTAAGGGATCCTTATGGAACTCATACTAAGGGATCCATGTGGAACTCATACTAAGGGATCCATGTTGAACTCATACTAAGGGATCCATGTGGAAGTCATACTAAGGGATCCGTGTGGAACTCATACTAAGGGATCCATGTTGAACTCATACTAAGGATCCATGTGGAACTCATACTAAGGGATCCTTATGGAACTCATACTAAGGGATCCATGTGGAACTCATACTAAGGGATCCATGTTGAACTCATACTAAGGGATCCATGTGGAACTCATACTAAGGGATCCTTATGGAACTCATACTAAGGGATCCATGTGGAACTCATACTAAGGGATCCATGTTGAACTCATAATAAGGGATCCATGTGGAAGTCATACTAAGGGATCCATGTGGAACTCATACTAAGGGATCCATGTGGGACTCATACTAAGGGATCCTTATGCAACTCATACTAAGGGATCCATGTCATTACGGGTGTCACTACGGGCACCACTACGGGTGTCACTACGGCTACCTACTACGGGTACCGATTTCAGACTTTTGACAGACTACATGTGTACCATGATTATTGATAGTAACAATGTGTTGGCAAGCTGTATTTTTCGAGGTGTTTGTTATTATACATTTATTATAAGAAGGGATCTAGACTATCAATAATCAAAAATCAGGGGCTAATAAAATGGCAGCTGTCTTTGAAATTAATACTCCATATCTCAAGAACCTGTGGCCTAGTGGTTGTAGTCTCGGCTTCCGCCTCGAGGTCCCAGGTTCGAATCCGACACCACGCTGATGAGACCCAGTAAGGTCGAAACGCGTACGTGGTTTGGAGAGATATGAGATATTAATTTCAAGAAAAAATTACGCGATTCCTAAATTTGTACACTACCCGGTTAAAAAGTACGCATGTGATGGGATTAGTCCTACAATTGCGCACAAAAGATAAGTTATTTTCGGTAAACTAAACTTATCATTCGAGGTTAAGACCCCTAGATCCCTTCTTATAATAACATGTGTACCAAGTTCGGTTTATTTACGTGGACGGACTGACGGACAGACAGACTGATAGACCGCTCGACGAACAATGTTAGAAACATCGGACCCCGCATTCATAGATTACCACGGTATATAAGTCTTGGATGTGTCTATGATTGGCCCCTATAGGGATCCATAAATGTTTTTTCTTTATGAAATAATGAAACTTTTTCCGAAATGTAAAAAAGTTACCTTTTTTTAATAATATGTACTAATAAATAACTTTGTATAACTAACACACATTGGTATATTATAAATTATTTAAATATATTATACAACACAGTTGCTCTTAGTCATAAATACTGCAGCAAAATGATTATCATCTTATTATTACTATGGTAACTATACTCTGAGCCAAAAGTAAACGTACTACTTATTAGCTCTGTTGATTAATTAAAGGAAAGGACCAGGTTACAGCGGCACGTTATTTTAACCAAAACAATAATGGACGTGATACTACGTAAACTTTTGGCTCATAATAATATTGAATATAATATATACTGTAGTGTTAATTTAATATATTATGCACTAATATGCTTCGAGAATATAGTTTTACATTGTACAGTAGTTGTGTAACTTCGAAACAATTAGACAAAGCAATTAGTTGTTTTTGAACAATCTGCTAGCAGCAACGTTTTTTTATAAATATCACTATACACATTTTAATAGCTGACATTATAATATTATATATGGGAAAAAACACTAAATTCAGATAGACAACCGCTTAGCTCGACATTAAATAATAAATTGCACATACTATATCATACCAAGCTACTCTACAGAGATTGTCGAAGCCAACTTCATAAGAAAACAAATACGTAAACATTCATTACCATTTAGTTTATCTGTCGTTTGTTTTTGATGGATGAAACACAAAATATGAAAAAATAACTATGTTTTTAGACCACTTTTATTAAAACTACCAACAACTGCACCTACATCGCGACGACGACGATATGGTTGGTTTTATTAACAATCTTGTAACAATATGCAAATAGCATTTTACTGGGGGGTCGGGTAGCGCCCCCAAATACAACTTTTCATTGTGACGTTTCCGCAGCCTAAAATTGAGTGAAAATTGAAGTTAGTGCTACCAAATATCGTCTGGGGAGTTTAGGAATGGCCAAACCAATTTTTGTTGGGAGCCTTTTTGCTGGGCCTTATTCAAATGAAAATATCGTGCTGCTCGAAGGCTTGTCAAAAAACAGAATAGCTTTTACGTTTTAACCAATAACTCTATAGTTTCAGAAATAGATATAGATAATAGATATGAGAAATATGCTTGCAGATTTGAAATCGGCATTACATTCGGCACAGGATAGGATCATATTCAAAAATACGGGGTCGCTACCCCCCCCCCCCCCCCCCCCCTTAATTAAAGATTTTTCACTTTACAAATAGAGTCATCACATCAACTTCTAATTTTGTATTGCGCAACTTGTTTACTTACCGTAAAATAAAATAATATTCGTATAATAACTGAACTACTGCACCTATTACATTACTTACACGTTGTAAGTAACAATCACTACTGCTTGTAATGTTGTTACTGTAGACTTACTGTATGAGTATACGTAGTATCAATAGGCACAGGGTGTGTTGTGTTCCAGTTCGCCAGTCATCCAACCCAATTCTCCGTAAGTGTAACCGTGGTCTGGTCTCATTCCCGGCGCATTCATTCCCCCAGGGGGCCCCAGTCGAGGGCCTTCCCCTATGCTGATGGGCCCACCCGGTAGACACGGCACTGTTGAGAGGTTCGGGTGAAGGTAGGGGGGCGCGTTCTGATTGGCTAATAGTTGTGGAGGAAGTACAGGGGAAAATCCCAAGGGGAAACAATTGGAGGGGGCGCTAGCCATTCGGTTGCAGAAGTACTGATCGGGGGAGGGGAATATTGCGTCCACTGGGACGGCGTTAGTGGTGGAAGGCGACACATTGTGATGGCCAATAGTTGATACCGATAAGTCGGCGCTAGGAGGCGTACTACATTCGGATGGCGACATATTGTGTTGTAACTTGTTGCCATTATTGTTGTTTTCCATTGAAGCTGAAAATAAAAAGAAAAAAAATGAATCATTCGTGGTACAAACCAGAATTATATTTTACAAGAGTAATGGTAAACTGTAATGGTAATGGTAAACTGTAATGGTAATGGTTAACTGTAATGCCGTAATGGTAATGGTAAACTGTAATGGTAATGGTAAACTATAATGGTAATGGTAAGCTGTAATGGTAATGGTAAACTGTCTGCTTTCAATTTATACATTCAATGAGTTTATTTATATGATTTACTTACAGTCAAACTCTCCGGAGAAACAACTCAACGGAGATGATGGCGGCGAATCCATATTGTCGAGAATATCGCTTCGGTTCATTATTCTAGAACGCTTAGATGGGCGGGAAATACCGTGGTGCGTAAATGAATTAGCGCCTTAAATAAATATTAATGTTTTGGTTGTATTTGTAGATATAGATGATATACGTAATATAATGAAAATAAAAAAACAATTACTTATTGATGGATTAAATGTAAATTGTAATTAATTTAAGTAAACCTACCCCATCTCCCTCTCCCAGCATCCTTCTTCAACCTTTTCTCTTTGGCTCTTCTATTCTGAAACCAAACTTGCACAACTCTCATGTCCAACCCGGTATCGTGACTCAACTGTTCCCGTATGTGGCGCGCCGGTTTTGGGCTGTTCGAATACGCCGTCTTCAGTGTTTCGAGCTGTTTCGCAGTGATTGTTGTTCGGGGTCGTTTCTGACTGTTGCTGAGATCTGATGCATCAGAGCCGTCTGCTGCTGCAATATCAGAACCAAATAACTCTGTTACGAGGGAAAATAAAAAAAAACCCAATATTGTAAGCAGAGAACAATAGTTCCAATGTGCTTAGTAAACTTATTGTTGCAAAGCATGGATTTATAATTCTAATAAATCAATGATCCGTATGTATATGTAAGCAGCTGGTTTATTACCTCTTTGCCTCGCCAATTCGTAGTCAGCTTTGCACATTAGTTTATTATCCTCCATTAGGTAGAACTCGTCCCCAGTTGCCAACTCGCGTCGACACAGCACGCACACGAAACAGTCGAGATGGTAGGTCTTATCCTGAGCCCGTCGGACTATCTCCGTAGATGGGATCCCTTTATCGCAACCGGCGCAACGCGTACCAAACCGACTAAATAAATTAACGATTTATAATGTTTAACGTTTGTTTGCACACCATCCACTCAAAAAGCGACAGATTTAACAAACAGTAATATATTTATTTCAAATTTACTTTAATCGTTATTCCAGTATTTCAGGAATAACTATTTGAATATTCCTACGAATAAATTTATGGAAATGAAACCGAGGGATCTTATTTTCTTTAAAATGGCGATTTTCACCTTCAAATTTGTCTTAAACAAAAACAATAAAATAACGGATGTTCTAGTACCGCGATATAACATTGCTGTAACATCTGCTATCTGTATCATCAGTAACCGTTATTTATTTTCATTTATAGTATTTAGGGGGTCTGGTATTGTCAGACACACCACATATCCATCGTCTACAGGTACTACATGGGAGCCAAGTGTGAATGAATCCGGGATGCTTTACAAGTACTACGTTGCGGAGCGTTGGTCCACTGTGGGCGAGGGAAGGTGAAACAGTAATATTGTCTATTGTGGAATTTATAATAACGTTTTACATGAAAATTAAATAGCTTTATTTCCCGCATCATCCATTGATATATAATTATCCGGTTGACCGATATCGCTCGGCAAATTATAAATCTCGGGGATTTCGGGAAAAAATAATCATAATAATAGTGATTTCCATCTCATCATAATTTAAATTGGAATTTAATTTATTTTTAAAGTTAGCAATCGTCGGGCAAAAATTAGGCAAATTGTCCTTGTGCATATCAGTTACCACGGGTTTCGTTATAGTTAAGTTGACCTTGTTCACTGCTCGACGAGGCGGGTTTGTCCTTGTGGAGGCGGCGTTCGATTAGGAGCGGTTACTATCGGAGTTATTGCTCCATTTGTCATCTTTTAGTTGATTCGGACCAACACCTACTGCCCGAAACCCATTAACAGATTGTGCTACAAACCTGACCCACGCTCCGCGCTCTCGCGGCCTTTAATCATGGCCAAGCGCATTTGTATATCGCGAGTCGGTCAATGATTGTATGGCGCTGGGCCAAGCGGATCAAGCGGGCCTTTAACATGGGGGCTATGTGTCGCGTGGCGAGGTTTACCTGAGAGAAAGTTGGCCTAATCCGTCGCGTGCGGTTTCACGGCCAAGCCATAATCAATCCCCACTGATGCCGGAATATTCTCAGGGTGAATGGGGCGGGATCGCGCGCGAATCTAGGCGTTATGTTTTCATTGTGTATAATCATACAGAGGCCATAGTGCGTTAGCGGCATCTCTATCTCTACCCACCCGGCACAACTTAATGAGCTTTGGGAACCCAGCCTACACATTATACATCGAGTTAAGTTCGTAAAACTTTTCTAAACTTAATCTCTACAAGGACAAAAGACGGAGATTTACTCTAAGCTCTTTCCAGAATTTTCTTAATTCCCGAAGCATTGGTTATATAGGAACTGCGTTCGGCTTTATTTATTGTACGACCGGTTGTATTGCTTCACTCTCAAGACAGATTTGTGAGTTGGCTTTCAGGCAGGCTCAAAGTTTATTTCGATGCGTAGGTTTAAAGGCATCAATGGGAGGTTGAGTTTAGGCAAGCCAAGGTTGCCCTTGTCAGGATGTCACTGTGAGTAAATTGATTAGTTCGGTACCTTCGGAAGGTAATCCCTAAGCATAATTCGTGGTGGAGTTACTGGAGTTGGAGAGATTTATAGGAGACAAGGTTGGCATAATACTAACTCGACGCGTCCAGCTTTCCCTTAGGAATAAAAATGCTAAAGAAAATAAACACACCACAAAGGCCAATTTTTGCCGAGTCAAGAGAAGAGACTACATCACATAGAGTCTTCCGTACTCTTCTCCACAATAAAAAAAAGTTAATAAAATCAATGTGATCCACTAAACGCGAACTACATAATTACGATCTCCGCGATATCGTTTATTTATTGATGCTGTTTTGTTTACTTCAAATAAGTCATTTCATTGTAGGTCAAGTAACATGGTTTCAACAATGGTTTATTGAAATTAGTGTCTTTTGACTTACGGGTTTTTACTATTTGCAGAAAAGGCGCGAAATTTTCAAATTGAAATTTCACCAAGTGACTTGCGGCTTTTGTCATCATATGGCTGTATCCTACGGAATTAAAGCAGAATTTAATGAGGATTTCAAATCTGAACATGACTTGGCGAGATCTGTTTCTATGCATTTTCATTAATCACCTGAAGAAGCCCTCCTGATGGGAGAAATCTAGTAATCTAACTGTTGTTACTAATTCCATTAGTCATCTGAGGTCAACCCGCCCTACCTTAACTGTTTAGTATAATTCCTTCTTAAGTGCTTTAAGCGAAACGAGATCGCTTTTAGATTTCGAGTTATCACTGTTTCTCCATGTCCGCCGGTCTGACCGTCAACATGTAAGTTTAGACAGACAGCCAGAGCCAGACCAATAGTCAGACAGATTGTACCAGAGCCAGACAAATAGTCAGACAGACAGCCAGAGCCAGACCAATAGTCTGGCAGATTGTACCAGAGCCAGACAAATAGTCAGACAGACAGCCAGAGCCAGACCAATAGTCAGACAGATTGTACCAGAGCCAGACAAATAGTCAGACAGACAGCCAGAGCCAGACCAATAGTCTGACAGATTGTACCAGAGCCAGACCAATAGTCAGACAGATTGTACCAGAGCCAGACCAATAGTCAGACAGATTGTACCAGAGCCAAACCAATAGTCAGACAGATTGTACAGAACATAAAAATTGTCATTGGAAATTAAATCGCGGACTTCGAAAACCACCGTAATGAAAATTATAGCTCTGTGGTGTGTTTCCTTCATGCCAGACATTATTAACCAACCAGAATCCAGACAGACAGTTTTGAGCGGGAAGATTTAAACTTTGAAGACAATTTTCTCAGAAAGAGATTTTTCCCCGCAAACAAACACTCCTCTGCCAATTCTTAACCCGTTTTATTGTAATTTTCGCTCCATATGATAGGTAATTTCATAAGTTTCGATAACTTTCATGCAGTTTTTTTCTACTTCATAATATTTCCCCGTTCCCACCAAAGCTTTTTGTTTATGCAACCTCTTTCGAGTTATTTACAAATTAAGGGGGGGGGGGGTTGCCCCCCCCCCCCCTTAATGAGTGCATTAAATAGTATACAAAGCAAAAACACCGCAACTGACAGACTTGCGGTGTTTTGTCATTGCGACATTTGTTTTTGCATTGCATCGAATGTATTTGCATGCAGGTTGTACAATTCAAAAACACCGTAAATACAAAAAAATTCCTGAAGTCGAAATATTAATGGAAAGTGAAAAATAATTACGTAGAAAAATTTCCCACCCCAAATTGCGAAGGGTTATAAAAAATTAGTAATTTACGGACATTTTAAACCATCAATCTGAAGGAAAACAGGAACTTGCGAATTTTTTTACTGGAAATGACTTTTGTGACCTGCGGTCTTTTCACATTGCGCGGCAGTATTAGCTGTCTCCAAATCACTGAAGGTTGTCCAGAATTAGAATTCAGAGAGCTGATCTATCAGATACTATGCTTTATCTTGGAATAATACGTGAATGATACTTTGTGGGTCTGCCTTTTACATTTTGATGGTTTACCCTACAATGATGAACAAAATATTATTTATGCCAAACCGAATTCTTTCGTATTTTAATATGCACCTGTAATTAAAAAAAATATCGAATAATTTGCAGGCCACCTCTTTTGCCGCAGTTGGCTATCGGGATGAATGGCTAGATCGACGGAGTTCCCATGATGGGTCACTACATACTTGTTCCATTCTTGTATCAACATATTTGCACTCAACGGCTACATACATATCCATTCACAGTACAAGGATGTAATTTAAGGCCGGTCCCACAACGTAACATCTCCACAGTTCGCGATCAGCGTAAATCCCGAATTCATCTACATTACCAAGACCTGTCAATGGCTGACCAGACCACCAGGAATGTCAATGGCTGACCAGACCACCATCTCCAGCCAGCTGCCCTGAACACGGTCGCGTAGGGCTGCTCAGTTCTACAAGGGCAGCCTCTGGCAAATTTCATTCATTGTGTCTATCTGTAGGGTGGTGCTGTGTTTTGGCCATTCTTTTTTACCATCTAGATTCTACAATGCCTCATTTGTTAACTAAGTCTTGTATTTTATGTTATGATCAAACCATCAAGTATCCTGGTGTACGGATGTGCTACCTTCGAGCGTATTAGATGATTTACTAGTTTGATCTGATCCTGACTAGGTTAAAGGTATTGAGCTCAGCAAAATAAAATGGTAAATATTCCCTCTTATTACCTACATTACTGCTCGTCGACCAGAGATGTAGCTCACTAGCAGACTGGTGATATAATATGCCGTAGATCAAAGAAGAAATGGGGCCGAGGGAGGGCCCCTTTGCATGACACTAATTAGGTTTTGCGCTTTACATGTTACATAGGCGGCCTAGTGATGTAAACGACAAGGTAGCCGTTGTCTAATTAGGGTATCCCGCTGTAATCGACATGTAACCAGCTTCTACTTGTATCGTGGGAGGTTGCCAGTCGTTCAGTATTGGAGGCTAATCCTTTAACATGGCCATATTTTCGGACTCACGCTCGCCAGACTTAAACGGATGGATGGGTGCATTAAAGGACACGCGTTCATCGTAAGAAATAATCTCGGTTCTGTCATTAACATATACAATATACCTATTACGCGAAATTGCGAACAATCCTAATCCTGCTGCATTTAAACGATAAACATACTGACCTGGATAAGGCACACGATATGTTTTATTGCATTGTAAGTGGATAGATATCGCACCCGCGCCAACCCCGAGATTCCCAAGATATTTTATTCAAATTAATTGAAATATTGAAATAATTAATTGAAATATTTAATTCCTCCGCATGTTTCAAAATCGGGAAGTTATCTTATACTTTTTATCACGCTCTCACAATGTCCGAAGAGCTTGGGGGTGAGGCTGGACGGCTGGACGCCATATTGTATTCATTGTATATTAAACGCAATTATTACCAACGAATCCGAAACGTATTATTATTTTTATTATTTTTAAATGTTATTTTATTATATATAGTATTATTTTTATTCAGCGCAGCTTGGTCTAGTGGTGACATTCCTGGGCTTCCAATTAGGGAGCCCTGGTTCGATCCCTAGATGGGGCAGCACTATTTGGGCACAGTGCTTTAAATGCTGCAGCCTAGCCCAACCCCGGCTTTCATCCTTCAGTGGTCGATAAATGGGAACCAAGGCAACTTGGGAAACAGAGTGGAGGGGTTTACTGTGGAAGATCACCCATGGTGGTGAAGAGGCATTCCTTGGCTTAACGAGCCTAAAATATTCTCCCAATATTATTTTTGAAATTTAATAGATATTATATTCTTGATTACTCCAAACTTTACTGTAGAAGGTCCAACGCAATATCTGTCTGACTAATATTATAGTGCATAAATATTTGAGAGTCATCAACACTTATAAATTGTATTTTTCGTTCAAACTATATTGTAACACTTTACACGCAATTGCTACAACGGCGTTCAAACTATTTACAATGGCATGGCGCATCCGCCCAGCTATAATGTTTATGAAATAGTAAAGTTTAACTTTAAAGACGACTTTATTTAATATAACATTTACAGAAAATGTGACAAATACAACCTAATAAATTAAAAAAATTTATCTGATAAATAACATGATGTTTTCGGTTTAAATTATAAAAAAAAATTTAAATGAATAATTATCCCATCTCTGCGAATTAATATCTCGTCTGGGCGAGATCGTCTTTGTAAAATATCAATCAAGGGGAAGGATCATGTTATAGGGGCACGTTATTCTAACCAAAACAATAAACTAAAGTCAATAGTACGGATTACAGTTTTATTTTTAACAGAAAGATTTTTGACAGAAGAATTATTCCCTCCCCAGGGGAAAATAGACGCAAATAACAGCTGATTACTCCTAAAAAATAAGGCTGTGAGCTGGTCTATAGACTTTCGTTTATTGTTTTGGTTAAAATAACGTGCCGCTGTAACCTGCTCTTTTCCCTAAATTAGTAATTTAACATTGGGACGAAATATTATTACGCTGAGATGGGATTTGCGTCAAGCCCCCCCCCCCCCCCCCCCGTCTCGAATAAAGACTGCGATGTAACCAATGCAATAGCAATGGAGATATTTTTTCAAATACTTGTGGAACATTTTTTTGAAAGCAAAAATGACATCCACTTAGGTCAAACTATCTCTAAAGTAAATCTTTCAATAAGAGTTTTAGCTTTTTTGCCCTGCCACTCTGAAATATTCCTAGACAAGGTGTACTGCATTGCATACAGCACTTCTCATACATGGCGAACCTCCCGAAGGAACTTACCCAAAAAAGTCGTCTCTACAGAACAGCTTCCCGCTTCGTACAAAGCATTTATCGTTTAGTACTGCATTGCATACAGCACTTCTCATACATGGAGAACCTCCCGAAGGAACTTACCCAAAAAAGTCGTCTCTACAGAACAGCTTCCCGCTTCGTACAAAGCATTTATCGTTTAGTACTGCATTGCATACAGCACTTCTCATACATGGAGAACCTCCCGAAGGAACTTACCCAAAAAAGTCGTCTCTACAGAACAGCTTCCCGCTTCGTACAAAGCATTTATCGTTTAGTACTGCATTGCATACAGCACTTCTCATACATGGAGAACCTCCCGAAGGAACTTACCCAAAAAAGTCGTCTCTACAGAACAGCTTCCCGCTTCGTACAAAACATTTATCGTTTAGTAGTGCATTGCAGTCGCAGCAGCGCAGACATTCGCTGTGCCAACATTTATCTAACACTTTGAGAATAAATCTATCCGCAATGGGCTGTACGCAACTGCAGCAGTTGGGTAGCTGACCTCCTGTGAATAAAATTAATATTATTAATTAATATCGGCTATATTGTTCGTATCGCTTTAATTAAAAATTAGCGATAATACGCAAGGCAAAGTCCAGCTATTCATTTATTTTATTTATTAATTTATTTTATTTGGTTTGAATAAGGCCTGTGGCCGAAATATAACCTTACACCACATTTTTTACGTCACTGCACCTCTGCACGGGCAGATCCACCCTTTGTATTACAATGCTTGCAACAGTGACAGGGGCACACACATACTTAGTTATATTATATTATTTTTTATTTTCAAGTTGACGTCAAACATTCCGTGAAAATTAAATGGGATTTAGTTATATTCAGTGACGGATGTAGAGCGAAGCGAGTGGAAATTATAGATTAGAGGTTATTATATTAGCTATAGTTATTATATTAGCTATAGTTATTATATTAGCTATAGTTATTATATTAGCTATAGTTATTATATTAGCTATAGTTATTATATTAGCTATAGTTATTATATTAGCTATAGTTATTATATTAGCTATAGTTATTATATTAGCTATAGTTATTATATTAGCTATAGTTATTATATTAGCTATAGTTATTATATTAGCTATAGTTATCATATTAGCTATAGTTATTATATTAGCTATAGTTATTATATTAGCTATAGTTATTATATTAGCTATAGTTATTATATTAGCTATAGTTATTATATTAGCTATAGTTATTATATTAGCTATAGTTATTATATTAGCTATAGTTATTATATTAGCTATAGTTATTATATTATAATTTTTTATATTATAATTTTTTTTTGCAGCCTAGCCCAACCCCGGCTTTCATCCTTCAGTGGTCGATAAATGGGAACCAAGGCAACTTGGGAAACAGAGTGGAAGGGTTTACTGTGGAAGATCACCCATGGTGGTGAACAGGCATTCCTTTAGGAAACAGAGTGGAATGGTTTACTGTGGTAGATCACCCATGGTGGTGAACAGGCATTCCTTGGTTTAACGAGCCTAAAAGATTCTCCCATTCATTATAATTTTTTCGGTTGTGTTTTAAGCTTGATTTCTTATTAAATTTATCTGTCCAACTCCACCGAGCATGAAATACAATGCAATTTTTTTTTCGTTCAAACACCACCACTGCAACCTGCCCTTTTCCCTTAACTTTTAAATTACACTGAACACACGATCCTGGTATTTGTGACAATTTTGCACAGATATCTCCGTTACACAGATCGTGAAGAACATTTAGGCTCCCATGTGACTAAATACCAGGTTTTCAGTATGAATAATTTATATTTAAAATTTCACCTTAGCGCTTATTTCTATCTTATAACTTTTACAGATACTTATTCGTTTATTGTTTTGGTTCGATCCAGCCCTTCTGTAACTTGTGTTTATAGTGAAAAACTGGTATTCTTCAAATGGGGGTAAACTGCAAAGTGAAATGTAACAGCAGAAAGTTTGGTATACCTCAAATTAGGTTGCATGATGACAGGCATAACGGCAATAAAATGTTCAAGTTAAGTTATCGGTGAACGTGAAACAACTTCACCCCGCACCCACCACCCAATCACAAGCCTGGTTTCCATATCACGGGGCACTGGGCAGCTGGCGAGCGAACCCCAGTTTCGAAATTTCATCAGGTTCTTACTGGTACCTGGTACCTCCCAGCTATCGCAATTATGCTTCGTATCCTTTACAGTATATTGAACTTCAAATTATAATCGCAATATTTTGGCACCGGGACCAGCATCAGTTGGGGTATTACAGTATATTAAATTGTCCTAATCTTTGCTAATGATATTCTTACTATTCAGTTAGGCGTAGGTCCGACTGAAGTGACCAAATCAATCATTATAGGTATTTAGTATCAGTTTGGTGTACCGGTAGAGGACTTAACCAGAATTCAGTATAGGTAGGTACTTTTTGACGTACTACTTAAAATTAGGTGTGCACCAAATAACGGTTTAGTATCGGTATTATGAACTTACCCAAATCATTAGGCAGGTACTTAGTATCTGTTTGTCCTATGTGGTTGTTTAATGCCCCCTCTCGTATCGGCATCATACCGACTTCCAGGCAGTGATGCATAAGCTTATTATTTATAAATTAAAGATTGGTTTGAGAATGATTAATAAATCCAATACTTTTCACCAACATAAATAAGGCTGTTAGGAATACGAATTCTTCGCGATCCGTATATTACACGTTGCTGATTCCAGTTAATTTGATATAGTGTGATAATTGATAATAATTTAGGAAATTAATTTTTTAACAATAACTGAATTATTTTGAGTGGTTGGTATTACAGTAACGACTACTACGGAAATTATTTATTATCACTATAAGATAAAATGTTGTATCAAGGACTTTTTTTTATGTTTACTATATGAAGTTGTGCGTAATAAGAGTGAGTGTGGACTCTCTGCCTAAGCTCCACCTTTATATTCTCTCTCACGAAACCTTTGAAAGTATCCTCATACTTTCCACCAACTACAGCCTGCTATTGGCTGAGTGCGGGCCCTTTACCGTATAAGTGCCAATGAGAATGCATGCCATTTGCCTAGCTTGCTGTAGCACAGGTAAAACCGGTATGCTTCGGGGAAGCTTATAGAATCTCGTTCACAGCCGCAGCCCAACTAACAATGTGCGTGCGACTGTATGGTACTAAACTCTACTGTGCAATATTACTGTAGATAAGGTAAATACAGTAGGTATATCGCTTTATGGATATGCGTCCGTTGGCTGGTCTTTGTTTTTTCCTCTGAGTTCAACCCACTTCTTGTATGATGTAGGTTTTCTTTGCTGGCGGCCGCGCCACCCAACCCCATCCGATTGCCTTTGGCAAGCTCTTCTATGGGATCCTCACTGCAGCAGTTCTAAGACTTCCCAATATCTACCAACTTCCTATACCATAAGTAAGAGAGGAGAAGTCAGCCCAACAACATACTTAGCGGCCATCAATTATTGCCGTTGCTATAAATAAACCTTATTTAGCCAAAATTACCTACACAATGGGGTACATTTGCTTTCCTAATCTCATAAACAATTAAGTGTTTAAAGATGGAACGTCATTGACTATAATGACTTTGAAATATGAAAAAATATATTTTCACCCCATAAAAGGGAAAAGCTCGAAAATCACCATGGTAAACACAATACATTATTTTTCATTGTTCTTCCTAAACAATTTATTCTTTAATGGAACGTTTTTTTATCCGCGGATCCCAAATTGCTTTGTTAATTAATTATTAATTATTAATCATTGGAAAAATTTTGATGTCGATCGTTATATCGGTCTGTGGTGAAGAGATCCTCATGCAGTTCCTCGGACACGGTCACCGTCCATGGTTCCGAAGGTGAAGACTTTGAAAAAAAAACATTTTTAATGAATACCTGTTTTTGATGAAAACTTTTAATTGAAAAACGAAATAGAAATGAGAAGGCCCATCCACTAGGTAGTTGGGAATCAAAACTTCCCCTTATAAATTATAATAAGCGTAAATAATAAATTGGGCTATCGCGCTATTTATTGCAAGAATAATATTGCAAGAGAAGCTAGCAGTAGTGTGTTATCTTGCGGCTTTTCTTAAAACAATAAATTAATCACATGAGATACCATAACCCTACATACAGCACAATTAATTAGCACCGGTATAACCGTCACCGTTCTTTGGACTAACAACTTAACACAATCAAAATACAACCTTCTACGGAGAAAAATCAACGCAAATAACAGTTGATTGCGAGCAAAATTTAAACTGTATGTATGCTATTAACTTAGTTAATTGGTTTGGTTAGAGTAACATGTTATTGTAATATATCATTTCCATGACAGTAATTAATTTATTATTGAAATTTTTAATTCATCTGGACAAATATTAATTTACAAAGATGGAAAAAGAAAGTCATCAAAGATTGAAGTATTGTTTATCCCTGTCCATTGCCTAGCAATACGTGTATCTTAATTATCTAATTAATCTTCTTTGTGCTAGAGTGTCTGTAGTTAGGTCTGTACTGTGCAATAATTGTAAGGTTATTGTTTCATGTACGATAATAATAATAATAATAATTATTATTATTATTATGGTAAATATTTCCGTTTGCGAGTTCGAACCAAATGGTATGTAGTCCCCCCCCCCCCCCCCTCCCCTGCAACAGTATTCATTGATTATGAATCGCAAAATATGAAACTCAAGTAAGCGCTAAGTTCTTGAATTTTCTATTTCTTTTTGTTTTTTGTTATGAACGTAATACATTAGGCTGACGACACGTTTTGTTTTTATTTTAGCAAAAGAAGAGCGAGACTACGACGGCAAATAAACTGTGGGAATCCATGACCTGGGGCGCTCTCTCGGCCGATCCTTAATGTGTTTTCTTTGATTTAATATCGTTCCACAAATCGGCAAGAGGTGCATTACTAAAGTGAGAACTTTTCCACATTCAAAGCAATTATTTTCTTTGGGGGCCTCTCAAGGAGGGGCACATGTACCGCTCCAATGAACAGCTAATGGACATCCTGATCAGCTTGTAAACACGGCCAGTCGCGTCTCTGATGTTTCAATAACAAGGTGGGTTCACCCAACACCACAGTCAGTCAGTATCTACCGTAAATGTCGCTTTCTATGTGGGGCGTTACCGATTAGCATTTGGCACTGCAGCTTAATTTTTGTCTGGATCGGTAACTAAATGTCTAATTGAATTGAAGAGCAAAACTTTCAAATCACAAAATTTTCCAATATGAATGAATAGAATAGAATGTATCGAAAGAATCTTCTACCTACATCTGTTGCACTTCGTACCTACCAAACTGAAAGCTTCGAACGTGTCATGTGCGATTTGTATTTTGAATATCAGCGCTAGACCTGACGTATTTCACTCCTTGAAGCTCATCATAAGTTTATGATATTTATTAAATATATTTAATATTTATTTAATATTATCTTCTCAACTAATCATTGCTGTGTGTTAGGGTGTTGTTACTGCGGTTTGGACTTTGCTTCTAATATCTGTCATATCGTATTATATTTGTTCATTATGATTTAGGATTATGTTTGCTTTTTATGTTTTTAATTCCATTTAATTTCATTGGGTTGATGATGTCACCAGTTTCTCCTTAGATGATACGTTTATAGTAATAGTTGCCAACCATATATCTGCTTGGTGATTTCTTTATTGGAAATTTTTGTTAAAGTCTGGAAGATAATTTATATATATCGGTGCAATTAATGATGAATATAATTTGGTTCGTCGGTCGTAGAATCTTTTAGATTTCAATTACATGCATAGCAACTAGACAGAGTTCATCTAATAATGTATATGTGCTGAAATCTACTACAGTACAGTAATATTATAGTGTTCGTAAACGTAAGTTTAGCAAATTGTAAATCGCATCCAATATGTATCTAATATATAGAATGAAAGATCGTTTCATTTGGAGAGCGCATAGAAAGCTGGAGGTTGTGCATCAGAGCATGTGAGTTCTTCATGTAGCCTCGTGTGGGAAGTAGTTTTATTATTTGAAACTGTGATTAGTTGAGTTTTCGTTTGACACTGGCCAAGTAGCTATGGAGAGCTTAACATTATTCTTCAGATGGACGAGTGTATATAAGGGAACAGGGCGTTGGATTGACTTTCCGCTTTGAGTACCCCTAGCTTGCCAGGGATTATAGCGCAGCAAGAAGTCCTCATCCTGGCCTCCAGCCATTCCATTAATTAATTGGGGGTCAATTCACATTGAGTTGTGGTAAAGCTCCAGGCCCATTTACCTCCAGCGTGCAATGCCCACTTGTACTTTAAGGGCAGGGAGGCGCATCCATCCATCCTCGCAGAGAAGTAATTAACGAAACTTTGTCACTAGTAGAACTCGCCACAACTCACACGCGACTCACTGGTATATCCCACGCGGTCCCTACCAGTAGTCCTGGCCTCAGGATCTCTGAATCGACCCCATGTTGCGATAAATCGTCTTTCTCAATCGCTTTGTGTTTGTTTGTCGGTTGGTCGTCTTCAGTCCCGGTATATAATATGTTTACGGACCACTTATCTTACACTCGCCGGACTGATAGAGGCGCCCCTCTCAAGAAACATTATTAATGATATTTTGTAGCGTTCATCCTGTGAAGTTAATTAAATGCGATTTTGAAGGCGGTTAAGCTACAGGTATTAATCTTCATTTGAAAAGACTTGAAAAGACACTTTTTTATAGTCATGTGTCATTGCTTCATGCTTAGTCCAATGCATCATGTTATCAATAAATCAACCCCAATCCATTATCAGTCACCCCACCCCATTTTCATTGTATTGACTAGACTAGAGTGACCTGTTTCCTATATTCGGTAGCTGTTTTTAGCAGAATTACAATTTCCCAGCTAGCTGCTGGAGTGGTCTACCTTTACTTATAGCTCGGTGGTCCCGGTTTCGATATATGGGTCAATGCCAACCATATTGACCAATGTCCCGTACGTGATTTTTGAAAGCATTTGTCATAGTGATGGTTAGAAAGAGCGATAATTTCTGCATATGAAACCAGAAAGTGCCCCAAAAATTTCTTGGCCGTTATTGAGAGAAACGTTCCGGAATGCAAAAATTGAGAAAAACTTTTTGTCACATATGGGAGATTTATAAATATTTTTTTCGTACTTTATGTCCATATTCTTGAAAATTTTAAGTAACAGTCGTTTAATGGTGGTATTGAGGTGTCCGGCAAGAGATATCAGATCGAAGTGGAAAGTTTCCTGGTGAGAAAAAATTTAAAAATTCTGTCGCTAAAAATAATTTTTTTATAGAATGACAACACAAAGTTTCACTTTCTGGGAAACTCTGCCGTGAAAAGTGGAACTAATTGTTTTTTTCCTGTTAATAACAATGTGATACACAAAACTGTTGCATATGGTCAACTGAAAACCGTTATTTTATATCAAAAAATTAATTTGAAAATGTAAATAGACAGTTTTTTTGATGTCATGTATGGAACATATTGATATGGTATAGGAAGGAATTTACATGGAAACGATTATTATAAATTTTGAATCCAGTTTATGGTCCTTCCCACTGCCAACTCCTGTTCCATTCCCAATTTCCACCCCACTCTCAACTACTGTCCCAATCTCAAAACCCTTTCCACAAACAGTTAATTTGGTAATAAATTAATTTGGTCTGTTGTCAATTAGGGGGAAGGAGTAGGTTTACAGTTTATCTGTGACTGGTAAGCCCCCAGCCATTAATTAAATGTAAGTAATTAGTTGTTTAGACCATGATTAACTTTTCCCCCAACACAATGTCAAGTATGGGACATCCTGTCACGTTATGGGACATGGTAGTTTTTTCAACCTGGCCAAATAAATGTTTACGTAGTGTCTTTCTGATACAACCCATACATGGAAAAACTATCTGAGAAATGATGTGAAGTGATGATCTAAATCTTGTGTTCTTGTGTCGTGGTCGTGTGTTCTAAATCTTGTGTTGAGTTCTCGTTTTCTGATAAAAAATCTCCGTTAAGTATGGGACACTTTTTTGGACCATTTTGGAGATGCTCACGGAAGATATTCATATAAACTGCTAAGTCACCAAAAATTGCCAATCTAACTGATTCAAATGGAAGAATATGAGTGGAAGTGTTAACACATCGGGTTATTGGCTCACATTTGACAATTTATATGCCATTGAATTAATAATTACCGAGTGCCACATTTGTGACAACGTGTGTCGTATTTCCCGTATGTCACGTACGGACCAAGTGAATGTTTTTGTATTTCTGATATCTCAAATTCACTTCGAAGATAAGATACGTTTATTTGTTCACAGGAATTATACTCAGCAGGGATATTAATCGTTTGGCACCCGAATTGTAATATTAATGGCCAAAATGAGCCCATCATAAAATTTGAAAAATGTCCCGTACGTGACGATTTTTTTTAAATTCGTTGTAGCCCTTTCTATAACAAACTGTGGTTGGAGTGTATCACAGCAGGAGGTGACCGATTATTGTGTATTCGTTGGAGTGAATCACAACAGGAGGGGACCGATTATTGTGTATTCGTTGGAGTGTATCACAGCAGGAGGTGACCGATTATAGTGTATTCGGCAATCAAATTATCAAAGCCACCCGACCATTCATTCTCAAATGATTTACATTTTTGTATATTTTTTGTCCCGTACGTGACTTGGTCAATATGGTTGGCATTGACCCATATAAAGTGTTCACTGTTCAACTTTGCGAGTTAGTTTGACGCTCCTCTCTCTACCTTACAGGAAACAGCCAAGAGAGAGGAGCCAACGGATTGCCACCGATGTTGATGATGATGTTGATGTATAAAACAGAGATCGGAATTAAATAAAAAAGTAAACTTATAATTCAGATACTGTTACATAGTATTAAGTAAAAAAAGTAAACTTATAATTCAGATACTGTTACATAGTCTTAAGTAAAAAAAGTAAACTTATAATTCAGATACTGTTACATAGTATTAAGTAAAAAAAGTAAACTTATAATTCAGATACTGTTACATAGTCTTAAGTAAAAAAAGTAAACTTGTAATTCAGATACTGTTACATAGTCTTAAGTAAAAAAAGTAAACTTATAATTCAGATACTGTTACATAGTCTTAAGTAAAAAAAGTAAACTTATAATTCAGATACTGTTACATAGTATTAAGTAAAAAAAGTAAACTTATAATTCAGATACTGTTACATAGTCTTAAGTAAAAAAAGTAAACTTGTAATTCAGATACTGTTACATAGTCTTAAGTAAAAAAAGTAAACTTATAATTCAGATACTGTTACATAGTATTAAGTAAAAAAAGTAAACTTATAATTCAGATACTGTTACATAGTATTAAGTAAAACAAGTAAACTTATAATTCAGATACTGTTACATAGTCTTAAGTAAAAAAAGTAAACTTATAATTCAGATACTGTTACATAGTATTAATTAAAAAAAAGTAACAATATTCATTCTATAGAACTGTGGGCTACCTGACTAAACATTAAATATCCTATCATTATTTACTTGCCTTTAATCCGTTCAAGCTGAAACTGGGCAGATATGTAATAGTAGACCATCAATGGTGTCTATCAATGGGTGCTAAGCCGCCTGCAGTTCTCCAGTCTGCCGCTACAGGGCGAAATGCTGATAGTGAAATCGTTCTCTCATTTCTTGATTTATGATCCGTTCAAGCTCAAACTTGTGGGATGTGTTCTAGAACTCAGTTTGCGTCTTTGTGGGGACGGTAATTGGTCTTCAATTTCTCCAGTCTGCCGCTAGTGGGCGAAATGTCTGAAGGTTTTCGTATATCTAAGTGAGATTAGTACCATTTCTTATAATGGCTCTCGTGCTGTGCGAAGGCCCCACGTACAACGTGTATATTAATACAAAAGGCTATTATTATCTGTTCAAATCCATTGAGATAGGTTTGGGTCTAACGAATGAAGAGCAACATTGTACCGCTCATAATTGAATTAAGCAGAGTTGCAGATTATCTTGCATTGTGTTTGTTTTTCACATTTTCTTTGTTGGTGTCTCTGTTGTCGGAGATGGATCTGAGTAAATGTCGCCATATGTTGTCGGAATTCGCCATCCAGTTTACTGTAACATTCTCTGTATGATGAGCCGCATTCTTTGTACATGTAGAGCGGGATCGAGGTTGTTTACAGCTGTCGGATGATAGCCAAACTGAATTTATTGATGACTACCATCAGTTTCGTGAGATAAGTTTTTGTGTATCTAATGTAAAAGCGACATGCCGAGCAAAAGGGTGATACCTGTAAAAGAGCGTCTCGCTTTAAAATGTTGTACATTTATATTAGTTATGTAATTTGGATTAATTTGGTTCTATTGTCTTAAGTTTTCACCACCAATTAACATGTACAATATAATAGCTATAATATAGACTATACGGAGTCCCTATGATGTATTTTGTATAACAAATGATGTTAGTGCGAGAAGTGAAAATGGACAGTATAGTTATTAACGCGTCATTTGCGACTTGTTATTGAGTTAGGGACGTTTTTGATAAGTCGTTTGGGTTCATTCAATGTATAGGCTAGTGTATTTATGATAAATAATTAATTGAGCGTACTAATTACTTCATAAATGATATCCATCTAGTTTTATTATTCATTTGCACATTTTTGGCGTCGAATTGTCGTGAAATTTATTACTTTCAATGAGATACGCCAATGCCAACATGTATCCCTGAGTGCACGTATATAAAGTAACGATATTCGGTTGATTTACTAAACTATGTTAAAAATCTTCTAAATTATTTAAAATCATGTCCGTTAGAGTATGTGTTTGTGTACGAGTATCCGTTAGAGGCTCAAGTATTCATAATTTACTCGAGGATATTCTTTGTGTATCAGGTGGAAACCATGACAACCCGAATGTACTGAAACTAACTCATCTTGAAGCTGCGTTCGAGGGAGTTTTCGGTTCATGATAGTGGATTGTGCCGGATAAAATGTATCTATTGGATTATTATTGTTAGTATATTTTAGAGTTATTTTCAGTATTTTGTAGATTATTGTGCGATGTTACAAGTATAATAGCTTCTCGAGTTTTTCTTGAACATTTCCTCAAAGAATTATGAATTGTAAAATGTTTTAAATTTAAAAACAATTCAAATTCTTTCCTAATATTTTTTACACTGTTGTGATTATATTTTGTGCCCCACAATGTGGTGTTTATGTGTTCGAATGTTACCTAGTAACATAAACGACGACCATCAGACGGGTGGAATCAAAACCTTAAATAAATAAAATAATAATAATTACATAATTACATAACTACACAATAAATTATTTACTACCTAATAACTTTCAGAAGTTCACCTCTACTTATGTTTACAATCCATACGCTAGTGAGATTAATTTCTGACTTAAAGGAATGTTGATGATTGTCTTTTTTATTTCATACACAAGCAGGAAGTATCTTAAGGAACACTTACACTCTCAAATCTCAACACCCTTGCGAATAGAATCTAAATCTCACTTCCGCATCCACCGGGTACTCCATCACTCCCCATCACCAAACTACCCAGATTCACTCTAATATCTTGCCAGAAGCTTCTCTTTGGGTAGTGGTACATCTTGAAACTGGAAATCAACATCTTATCTATAATTTGATCTGGTGATGACTCTGTGTGCGATCAACTTGGCAACATCTGCAACTTTATGATGGTGACAATAAATGTAATCCAGTTGAATTAATACACTATGCATCGCATCAATGGCAAGGTCACCTAATGTTTGGGGATTTCGAGAAAAATAACAATTATTTATTGAACTGGAATGGAATTAACACCCCCAATATACCCTGTTTGACATCCAAGATTGCGCAACTGGTCAAGCGTGCCATGTTTATGTATATGGATCAGTGAGTAGGGTACAGTATACACACACTTCACCTGAAGAAAACCTGGCCCATAAAATATACCTAGAAGGCCCCGAAGGCTAACAGATTGCCTCTACGGGAAGCTATGAAGGTAGATCTACCTGCATTAAAAGGACTGACAGTTTGTAGTCAGGAATGGAATGAGCCCTGCATTGCACTCAATGTAGCTTATACAACTGCCATTGTAAAAAATCGACAGTGCCCTTACCAATCTGCCACTCTGATCCTCTGTTATGCTTGCATTTCTTGCACCAGAAGGCAGATATGACGGCTACGCCACACAGCAAACTTTCATTAATTAATCATAATGACGACAATAGAGTGTGCAGAGCATAGTATGAGTTAGAAAGCCAAACTAATTTTCATGCCAGGAAAAATGAAATAGCTCCCCAGTGATGTCTCTAGCATATTGGACATATTTTATGAAATCCCCAATGTGTTGTGTCCAATAGGTTTACTATGGTTAGTTCAGTGCTCTGTTGCTGACCTCAATAATTTCGAAATTTTACAACCAGTTCGTACGAAAGTTCTAATGAGTCATGGATCTGAAACGGAATTGAATCATCTCTATTTGAGATATTTTTATGTTTCTGTATAAACAATTGGCTCTATACCGCCACCCGATTTATGTGTACTCTTAGGGTTGCTTGTATATCTGTCGCAGATCTACATTACATACAGTGGCCTACTGCCACTCTTAGCTGTATCCAGCAGGGCCATGTCGGGTGCAATTGATGATCTGGAGGCGGCCAGAATAACAGGAGTGCTGCGGTAAAAAATAACAAGTAGGTTATTATCGCAGAATTTATGATGGAATCCATGGCATGTACCGCATTTAGTGGTGATTCCTCTATGATGCTGCAGACCTTCTGAACCGGTCGTTTTATCGTAAAGATGCAACGTTCGCATTTCGTTTACCAAGATATTCCCTGTATTTGTCTAAATAGTTTTAATACCAAATCGAGACGGGTGGAGGATGACTAAATATCTCAACTTTCGAACAAAGTGATCAAAATTTCACAAAACGTAGTAAGATTATTCACATACGTTCTAAATAAATTTGCATCCAAATGACAATTTCCGCTGATAGTTAGTCAAAATTATTGTCAAATATAAGAAAAGCACCCAAAAAAGTGTAGAATTCAAATTTATTATAAAACGACAAACAGTAAAGTTTTGATGAGATTTTGGGGCGAGCCACGAAGGTATGTATGCTGTGGTATGCTAATGGTGAAGTCGATATGGACAAATCGTTTATAAAATTAGACGTAATAGTTGCAAAGAAATTAATTTACTTTATTTCCTGTCACTTCTTTATTTCTCGGGATTTGAATTAGCATCGTACTGCATGACAGGAAGATAGGGAACTGCATGACAACTACATGTAGGGTCGTTCACAGTCAGCGGTGTATCGCTGGCCCAGCGGTACACCGCGGGGTGTAGCGTTCCGTTGGATGTGAACGGGCCTTAACGCACATCCCGGTTCTGGATTAATTGTATTTTGATATTTACAGTGATTGAAAGTAGCCAAAACGATTCACTACTTTCTAATTTTGTTTTTATTTTTCTAAAAAATTTTTTCTTGAATTTCAACCTTGGTTGGTATTCATGAAACATTGGTAACATTGACTACAAGTAGGCCCCCTATAGGTATGCAGGTACTTTTTAACTTAAATTTTCACTTTTTAAATTCCTTCCCCTCCATCCTCGTATCCTCTGAAAGTCAGCTGTTTCCAACCACCTGTGGTTTATATAAATTTCATCCCCGTATGATATGCGAAAATGAATGGTACAACCTCCTGCTGGCTCAATAAGTAGAGGGAATCCAGTACCTTATTAATCTAGAACTTTAGTAGTACTGAAGAATCACTAGAGGGAGCCCAAAGGCGCTTCGGCTCATTGGAGCAGGTTGCTTCTAGTGTTAGTCTTTCTGTAATGACTTGTGCTACTTTGGATCATGGATCCGGAAGTCAAGTTATGGCCTTCCTATACGTATGGGAAAAGCATGGGCAGCATTGAATAGTCTGAATGTCAAGGTTCGATTATTTAGGGTTGCAGTAGAACGAGTACTGAAATATGGGAGTCCATGTTGGTCTCTAACTGCTGAGTACACCAAATCTCTGGATGGCACTTATGGAAGAATGCTACGCCTGGTTCATTGTGCCGAGTACAATGAACACATCTACATTTCTAATCAGAACTATACAACATTGGATTTGTCTCATCAGTCCCCCCAAGCTTGACACTTGGACGGTGCCGCCTCCGCTTTGTTGGACATAGTACAACAACATATTTAAGTGGTGTGCTATAGTACGAAGTAGTAATTACAGTAATGGTTGCTTAATAGATACGGTAAGTAAGGTACGGTACGGTTCGAATTCTGATTCGGTTGGACTCAACGAACATTTATTAAAGCAAGTATAATAGATGCTACATGAGCCAGACTCTTCAGGTAACCATAGCGGATAGGATTGCTAGCAATGGATATGGATAAGGCGAGGAATCGGTTTAGTACTGTCACATGCCTCGCAAGTGCAATATAGACAGGTTTAATTAATGTAGGTTGGGTGAAGCTGGGGTGTCACTAAGACTCTCTGATAAATATCCGGATAAAAGTCGCTTACAAACACCAAAATATATAATTAATGTCGCAAGAAAAATTTGGATAAAAAAGTCTCGCCCAAAACAATTTTCCAGCTAAAACCAATTTTCCAGACAAAAATAAATATTAATTACCGCAGAATAACTACATAATTTCCTCCGATATTTGGTCATGGCCGGCCGCCAAGCAATAATTTTGGAAAACGTTTTATATTTACCAACTAAGGAAAAGGAGCAGGATGCAGAGACAGTATTTTCTAACCAAAACAATAAACGATATCATTAGAAATTAATATAAAAGAGCAGGTTACAGTACCTTGATTGATACTACATTACATTTCAGTTATACATATTTATGTAATAATAAATAATGAATAAACATTTAAAGCTTACTTACTTACTTACTTACTTACTTACTTACTTACTTACTTACTTACTTACTTACTTACTTACTTACTTACTTACTTACTTACTTACTTACTTACTTACTTACTTACTTACTTACTTACTTACTTACTTACTTACTTAATTTCGTTGAATTTCATTCATTTTTGACAAAGTTATTATTGAACAAAGATAAATGGTATTATCTAAAATATCGGGAAGGTTTGAATTGTTACTTAAACTTTATATACCTATATCTTACCTTTCTTCATGAGAAAGGACTATTTCTCCCCCCATTTTTTACTGAAATTTGGTACAATACCATTGTCAATACATTTTTTGCTAAAAATGCCCTCGGGGACTTTTTGAAACAAAATGGCCACAAAAAGGCCGTTTTGTGGCGTATTAGTTGAAAATTGACTCCAAGTCTATTTTTAGTTAAAAGAGTTCAGAATAATTGAATGCTGGGGCCTGCTGAATCATTATTCCAAATTTCGACCTATTTTTTTTTAAAACAAGGTACAAAAGCTTTTATTTCTTTTAAATTGTTAAAATTTAGTTAATATAAATATACTGGCTGAACTATAAATTAAAATTACTAAATAAAATTATTGCGATATATAAACAGTTAGTGGTTTTTTGTTGGTTAGCAAGGCCTGCTATGGAGGGACATAAAGCGCAGTTGAGATCGTTGATTTCGACTTATTCGAACCGATATTGGTGGAGCAATAGCCTTTTATGCAAAATGCACGGTTTGTGCCATTTTAGAGACAATTTATATAATATTTTGTTTCACCATTTTCTTTAGCACAAAAAATAACAATTTTTACCTTGTTGAAAATAAATTCCTGGTATATATATAATTATTTTTGTAGTGAAAAATATTTAAATTGGGGGATATAAATTTGATGCCACCGAAAACTATATTTAGTGCTAAATAATTTAATTTGTGTTAAATTATCTAATTTGGTGTGGCATTCCATTAGTGACGATATAATTAATCTATGTTTTAATCCACATTTCTGCTTGGCAGCAAAGGGGTGTGCGAATTAGCCACCCTTGGCTAAGATCTAAGTGACAGAATAAGCTGTATGATACAATGTTAAGTACAATATTATAATATATTAATTTCTATATTTATATGCCAACAATAATTAATATCATATTGATAATAACATACTCTTTACATTGCTCGCCGTTGTTATTGCAATCAATTTGTCTATGCAGTAATATTATTTTGACTATGCATAGATTTAATAAATGAAAAAATATAAAACTTACATTTTATTTTAAATGTTAAAAATTTTAAGTATTTAAAGATTATGAAGCGTTATTTATAGCTGATTATATAATATTATAGTGTCATTCCGTATATATTTGTATTAATAAAGTTATTTATGGATCCACAAACACGTATTGTCTAGTAAACATTTCAACGAACCAAGGCGTTCTAGAACGCCTTGCAATGAACAAATCAACTTTTGTATTTGATTAGTGAAGCACGCATTCCTTCATTTCTTACAATAACGTTTTATAAACCTCAGTTACTATGGAGTTGTCAAATGATAAGCAGAAGGAGAAAGACCAATCGCTAAAAAAGTAAGATACATCTTGAAAGGTCTAATATTATGTAGTAATAATAATGTGTACAGTATTACTTATGTGTGGTTTGTTACATCAATGAACTTATTGAGTGACAGTGCAAATAGTGACAAGGATCAGACAAGTATGCCAATGTATAATGTTGTTGGGTTATCGTAATGTAACATTCGTTTCGGTGGCATTTCTCAAATTTAATAATAATTGATCGCGATATTGAAGTATGAAATGTTTGCAGTTTATTTTAAATATTTCACCAACATTATTATTCCAAAGTTATTGTACTTGTACTTGTAGTTATTTGGTCCAGGTATTAAACCTAAGAATATGGTTATTTAATATTGTTATTTAATATTTAGATTTTTTAAAATTGAACAAAGAATAATAATATATGTCATTTTAATTGTTAAGAGTTCGCACAAGCAAGCTTAACAAACAATTCAAATTAATTTTTAAATTATTTACAGTTACAGCCGGTTTTTTTAAATTACATATTTAAACAATGTCCTTCACCAAATTATAAGCTCAATTAATTTGGCAAACCTTCATAGATAAAGCTCACCATCATTATCTTACTCACCAACACGGCCACAAGCGCAAAGGGCCATTAAAGCAAACAAAAAAGGCAGAATGGTCAAACTAAGCAATGAAGCTGCCATTTGGAATCCGCAATCATCAATTAGAATCCCACCAAATAGCGCACCTAGTAAAAAACCAACAGAATATGAGATTCTAAGAGCTTGTTGAAGAACAGCCCTGGTATCAATGTTGTCGGGGTGACCGCATACTCTAACAGCCAGACGAGTTTGTGTTTCAAATGCAGGAATCGACATTAACCCGGCTCCCAATCCATATATAGCCAAGGAGCTTAAAGATATGTTTAAGGAGTAAGGTATTCCCAATATCTCAGTTGGCCCTACGAGTTGCATTGTGCCAAACATTATTGTTCCACCAATAAAAGTTGGGTATATTGTATTGAAATTGAACTTCTTAATCAAAACCGTTATTATGAGAGCGATACAAGTCTCGCTCACTGGTTGAATCGTATATGCTAAACCAATATTATATTGGTTAACATAATAGTAGCTGTGAATATAAGAAGCATAATAAGCCACTGTGAAATATAACATCATTGTATTGTAGAAGTGGAATATATAGATTATTGTGATTGCTGGGTTCTTCAGCAATCCGAGATATGTTGGTCGTCCCTCATTAGATTCATCTCTATCGTAAAGGTAAGGAGGAGCCTCGAGCCAGCAGTAAAGAACACCAATGAGAAACATCAAACTCGATATGATAAATGGATATTCAAAACCCATTGAAGCAAAAACGGCTGATCCGAAAACTGGAGCGATAGCATAGCTGACCGCGGAAAGAACAATTGATATACCAGCTAAGAAACTTCTGTGGTTTGGCATCAATTCCATTAATAAATTGTAGGAGTAAATGTAACTGATGTTGAGACCTATTCCTTGTATCAGGCGCAGCAAAAAGCATGTGAATATGTGTCCTCCGTTGTTAGGAATGTATTCTACAAATCCAAAGAGTAACTGGCCGATCGTTCCAATCACACCGGATATTCCTAAGGAACTTCGCGTTCCCCAGTTGGTGATGGAATGCGGGAAACCAATGTAAATAATGATCTGTACGAGGGGATAGATAGCAAACAGGGAACCAATGAGGGTCTTAGACCAACCACGCTTTTCCACAACGATAGGGAAAAATGTTTCTAGCAGAGTCATGGCCCATCCGGGTATTAACTGGAATACCATCAGTAAAGAAACCAACACAGTAAGTCTCCATCCATGAGGTTTATTTGTTGGAGTTTGGTTAAGAGAAAGTGTTTCATCCAACATTATGAATATCAAATAATTTTAATTTTGATTTGAATACAAAACTGTTCTAATGTTTATTGTGTTTATTTGTTTTATCTCACAAGGCTTATTATAAGCGGTATAATTCCTAGAAGGTTATTGCTGATTCTCCACTTGTCTCTTAAACTAAACATTTATTATAAAAGGTCATAAAAATAATTTCATCAGCTGCTGAAAAATTGGTTGGTGGATTAGGTACAATGAGTGGGTGGTGCCGTAGGGTTGCAACAGTTGTTAGTTGATAGAGGCATATAACGAACAATACCAACAATTATTGGGAAATAATCCCTCTGTTTTACTTGTATTGTTTTTATTGGTTACAACAGCCGGTCTGATATTGGTTTTATTGAAATTGGAAATTACTACTTTAGGTTGAGCCACATCAGATCTCTTATGTGTAGGTTGGAAGAAAAGGTTGGAGACGTTAGGCATCGTGACGTTTTCGGTTTGTCATGGTATGCCACAGTCGTAGACATGTACTGTACACCGATCACACATTCGTTGGGCCGTCGCGTACTACTCACCTACTAAAGTTTGATTTAATTCCGAACCAGCGATGCTGAGTATGGGAGTCCATGCTGGGCTCTAACTGCAGGGGATACCAAATCTCTGGATGGCACTGTCACAAGAATGCGGCGCCGGGTTCATTGTGTTAAATACAATGAACACATCTCAAATTAGAGTCTATACAACATTAGAGGTGTTCCATTAATCTCCCCTTGCTTGACACTTGAACACCGCCTCCGCTTTGCAGGACATTGCATTCGCCGTGAGGACCAGCCAGTGCATGATCTTGTGCTTTGGCGCCCTCATGGAGCGAATAAGCATAGTGGACAGCCCATGACTTTCTTGAGACGCATCTTAAACGACACTGGCCTTGAGAATGCGGATGATCTAGCAAATGTCATGGGTGATAGGGAGTTGTGGCGGTGCAATTTAGCCGACAAGCCGCCGCAGCATTCTTAATATATATGTAATATATATATATAATGAGGCTGCAATGCAGGATGCCGATTGTAGTAGTAGTAGCGATGCCGAGAAATTAGCGTTCAAACATTTACCAGACAGACAGGCAGGCAGACAGAGAGACAGACAAAGGCTCGCCGACTACGTGGCTCGCCCCACCCACGCACATTACGGAATCTAATGGAAGGTAAGAATGAAGCTGATGAGGTGATCTCATCATCGTGTTTACAGGTTCACCAGGATTCATTGTATATGAAACCCTCTGCAGTATCGGCAATGATAAAGCTAAACTATCTGCGCCTTTATTTTCAATATCAATATATTACATTATTGCATTCTAGCGATAATAAACAACCAGATAATGCCAGGGAAATTAATTAATTACGCCTGTATTCGGTCTAAGTTATTAACCCCTATTGTTTCTTTAGTTTGAATGGCATTCGATTATAGCGTTCGACCAATTGTAACGCCACTCCTCATCTATAATTAATTGCCTTAGATAAAGGTTGCATTAATTTTTTGTTCGGTATTTAATAGGGGTGGAGTTGGGTGGAACTTCACTTATAATTTATCAATACTATCGTATTTAGTTAGTGTAGGGTATCAGGGATCCCGGCCGGGACCCTACCACCGTGGGGATTACAACTTAAAAATCAATAATTATTAAGAAATGTTAACAAAACTTTTACTTTGAATGAACAATTTTAATAATTAATAATTATTTAAGATTTAAATGCAATATAAATTGTATAAATCTAAAAATAATTCAATGCTAAAATTACATTACCAGCCGGACTACGAAAGGTTGACTTAATGAATTAAATTCATTGATTTATTTATAGAACTTTTTTTTAATTTGTTTTTAACCTGATCCGAACTACATAAGAAGTAAGCGGATTTATAGCTTTATTTGGTTTATTGGTCTGTCTATTAGTCAGTTATCAGTCGTGTCCCTTTCTGTTGCGTTGCTTGGATCCGCTTTACTCTACTGCTTGGGCTAAAACATCATAAGTCATAAAGTATAGTAACTTACCTAAAAATTTGAGAAAAGTTGACGGACTTAAAAAGTTACTGACTAAACTAAAAGGCTCCCTCTGCTAGAACTGTTAAACTAACGATTCGATTATTTTAATATTTCCCATTCGTTTGGCATTGGTATTTATTTCTGTAATGCAATGATATTTCAAAGTTATTTTTCTATTACAGGGTTCAACTGTGTGTAGTCCTACGAACTTGTTAAACTACTCGTTTTCGAAATGATTAATTTATTAATATATTTATATTTAATTTAAAGTATTCTATTATGGTAGCATTTAATAATAAATATAAATTTTTATAATAATGTAATAACGTTGTCCATATTGGTTGTCTAGGGAACGTATATCTGATTTTACATCGGAGGCGGCTTTCATGATGAACTTTCGTAATCGTTTCTTTGAACGACTCCTCGATAACGAGAAAGTTCAACTTCAGAAGCAAAGAGAGTTCGTGTTAACGAACTGCGAGAGAGAAGGAGAAGTATGTATCCATTGGTAGTAAACTTTATCTAAATAATTATCTAAAATAATGTAAATATTGTATAAAATATTAATCCTATTCAAATATAATAGTAGTAGGTACTATTAAATATCTAAAGCTTCCGGTACATATGCATATCTCAATATTTGCAGAAATTGCGTTTGGAAATTCTTAAAGCGGAAACTCAATTTGTAAGTCCGAGTTTAAAGAGGGATGAGTCTGATACGAATGATGTCCCCAAGGGCCTTAAGGTGACTGTTCAACCTAAAGATCGGGTCTCTACTTGGCTGGATGGAAATACGAAATCGAAGGTTAGTCTAGTTACCACTTAGGGAACCAAATAGGGACCTTTTGTTGGTTTAGTTACCAATAGGGAACCAAGTAGGGACCTTTTGTTGGTCTAGTTACCATATAGGGAACCAAATAGGCACCTTTACAGATGGCAATTTTTACTTTAAGTGAATCTTAAAATAATTAATATGTCACTGATGTGTTGGAACTTAGTGACTTTGAATATTTGAATTCACGGCGAAGTATTGAAACGTGTTTGGGTGTTTGGGGAAAGTGTTTGCAGTCCTAACATCATTTTCTTATTAAATCCAACATTAATGAGACCAACATTAATAAATGACGCCACTAACTGCTACATAGGACGTGCTGTACAGTTAGAATGCGTTCGGTTTAATTTATACAATTAGTACAGAATGGCTGTGATACCAGGTCTCATTGATTTACGTTATTTGGTAGATAGGTGTTATGGTGGGAAGTTGAGCAGTCGTGGGCAAGTACGTAGGAATTCCTATTAAAGTGAAGTAAAGTAATGTTATCGGTAAACATAAAGCACAAAACACCGGAGGCGACCCAAAGGATTCTCTCTCTTGGCAGTTACCTGTAAGGTGGGGAAAACTACGCACTAACGCACATGAGCGAACTCTCCATAACTATCTAACAATTTCTTTACTCTCCCATCAGAAACCAGATTCCCATTGTACTGGGATTGTGTATAAGCAAGCACTCACGACTAAAGTATCTTGCCTAGGGACACAACATAGTACAAAATATATTTACTCTTTCATTGGTTTTACTCGGATTTGAAGCTAGGCCACCAATGCCAAATAAACACTAATTTATTGTATATTAGTTAAATGGTACATAAAAGTTGGTTTTCTCGCTTAAAAAAGATGATGTGAAAATACCATTATGTAAGCAGGCTCACGCAAACAGTCAGCCGAAGACCTTCCGGAGACCCGAAGTCTCCTCTTTCGATAGCTGCTACCCGAGGGTAGGGGTGGGCGCTACTCCCATCCCAAGATTTGCTCCCAGTAATTTAACTGGTACTCATTTTATCGACCCCAGTCGATGAAATGCTGACTAGACCCATGTGGGGCTGAATCTACTATGAGCTGCTACTATTCCTACTACTATTTCGTGGAAAAGCCGCCGGCCTCCGTGGCCGTTCCCCACATTCGCCGCGTTGAAAATTCAACGATTTTCAAATCTTATTGTTAGTACAGTATTTGTATGTTGCAGTATGATTATTTCGATTAAATTTAGGTTAATTATTTAGCTTCTGGAGTGACCGAAACGCCGTTCGTGCAAACTGTAACAAACTCAAAGACAATAAAACATACAAGAGGTAGGTGTTAAAGCTGACCGTTCTCCGGCCGAGCAGAAAGAGTTTACACGTCTCTATGAAAAGCGAGATAACCTTATAAAGGAAAGCAAAACAGCTGAAACAGCGAAACCGTGAAATATGACAAATTATACGTGGGAGATGAAGTTGTCCATCGTGTTAAGACGGACTCACAGATTTTATAGATTAGGGGTTGGCCAACAAACTAGAAAACTTGAATATGAAAATTCTATCCTGGAATATAAATGGCATCAATATTTTCAGAAATACGGACGTTCAAACCTTCATCAATTCAAATTTTGATTTAATTTCCTTATGTGAAACTCACACAATTATTGCGCAATCCACTATAAGCTTGCCGAACTACGTTACATCGAAATTTCCCGATACAAAATGCAATGCGGACTTCCCGCGAGGTGGGTGCTTTCTAGCTATTCGAAACTCGATGAGGGATATTATAATCTCAGTTTCACAATTTCATACCGACTGCATTGAAGTACGATTGATTAATGGTTTTTGTCTAGTTTTTGCTTAATGTTTTTGCAACACATCGCCGTATTTTAATGAGCATTACTTTTCTTCATTAGATGCCCTGATTACTGAAACTGATAATCACAGAAAACCGACTATAATTGTTGGTGATTTTAACTCTAGGATTGGGGAACTGGGTCGCTACGATGTTTCTGGAAAGAAAATTTGCTCAAAGAATCCTGATGCTTCAGTAAACCAAAATGACAAGGACTTAAAAAAACCTAATCTCCAGCTGTCAACTAACTTCTGTAAACCACTTAAATAAAAACCATGGCGGGTTTACTTTAGGTAGGTATATGTATATACGTGTATATACGTATGAAATTGGTCTCCTCTCAAATTGATAATGATAAAATGGCTGTTATACTCAAGGAGAACTTACCCGACCTAATAGCCGTCCCTCTATTGGACAACTCTATCACAACCACATCGAAAACAATAATGTTCCAGAACATGTTTCTTCAAGCTGCTAAAAACTCATTTCACAAAATAAAGCGTAACACTGTTAACTTTGAAAGTCATCTAAACGCAGAATCACTCCTGGTAGACTTTGATCCAGAACAACTGTCTTATCCACCGATTCGACTTGAAGTACACCAGAAGGACTACATAATATCCGTTACGCGCAACGAGTTCAACAATTGGGTTGATTGTTTAAAGTCAGCTGATTCCCGCTAATTATGGAACGCTATTGACTTCAAAGGAAGATACGTTCAAAGTAGCCAATCTCAAGTGGGAAACGATGTCTCATTTGAAAGCCTGGCTAAACATCTTAAAACTCTGGGAAGCATTGATGATGCAGAATATATCCTCGCTAATATTGAAGGGACAAGCAACCAATCTATGGTGTAATCAAATGTATGCTGACTACAGGACTAGACTGGGACATCCAGACGTATATTACTCATCTCAGACTTAGAGTGACATAGTATATTGTGTACCGGTAGCAGCACTATACTTAATAATATATAATATATAGGCATGGCCTGTTATGTATACCCGTCACCGCACAGTATAGTTATATCTATTACATCATGTTCTTTTCTTTTCTTTTCCTTTTTTTTTTTTTTTTTTTTGATACATACTTACATATATATATATAATACAGATAAATTGAACCCAATATATATATATATATGTCGATTGTTACAAACATAGTTAAGTTATCTATGCTATATATAAAAATCGTACTTTTCAAAAAATAATAACATAATATCCAAACTTTGCACTTGAAATGTTATATTCTATATATATTACGTAGGTAAATCAAATGATACGGTTTTCTTTCCCAGAAGGCGTTGGCTTTTCCTGTTTAGTGTTTTGGGTGGATGTTCTCCCTCTTCCTCTTTCAGGTTTGGTTTGGAAAGAGGGTTTACGATTTTGGGCCGTAGGAATCGACGATTACGCCACAGGACCCGACCTGAGGGTTGTTTAACGCGATAATCTCTAGATAGTCCGGTATGAATTATCGTGCCCGTGTTATCCCAACGTTTGGAATGGGGGTTCTGTATAAGAACCTCACTTCCTGTCTCTAATGGTTTTAAAGGGCTCGCGGTTTTATCATAGTCTGTTTTACTTCTCAGAGCTTCCCTGACAGC